>JADBJO010030735.1:0-17519 GCA_016801955.1 Conus betulinus | reverse complement strand
ACGTCCCCCCCCCCCCGTGTCAGCTAGCTACTGCAGCGGACGTAGTTCATTGATCCCGAACTGCGCGCATGCGAGGTGCCACTCGTGACTCCCGGTTTACAGTCCACAGTGCACGCTCTTTCGCATACAGAATCTGCGATGCGAAGCGTCATCCACGGTACTCGACCTGTCTGTAAGGAGCACTGGTCAGGTGGAAGTCACTCTTAGTCTTTCTTTACTTTTTGTTTTGGAAGGGAGGAGGCGTAAGGGGTGGAGGTGGGTGCTGTAATCTTGAGTCAGCTTTTCAGTGGGACTTTTGCCCATATATCAATACTCATGTCCAGGCTCTGTACTGTCTGAAGTGTATCGTTAGTAATTGAGGAAGTGGTTTGAGAGTAAAAATTTGGTTCTTGACTTAGACATATTGTAGTGAGCGAAGGGTTAATATATTCCTCTCTGTCTCACCTAGGGTACACGTCAGTGTGAAAAGGGCACTTCTCCTTTGAGTAAGACTTACCGAGGATCGTAGTAATTATAGGGTTTTGTGTGGTTCCCTGTGTATATCCTTATCCCTTATCACAGTTGAATTAACGGTTGTGTGTGTGTGTGTGGGAGGGTGTGTGGGTGTGTTGTGCGTGCGCTGCGGTGCTGCGTGAGGCGTGCTGCGTGGTGTGGGGGTGGGTGTGTGTGTGTGGTCGTGGGACGTCTAAGAGACCCACTTGTTAAAAAAAAAAAGAAAGCCTGCAACAACTAGACTTGGAACTACAGAATAATGCATGCAATGCTATGTAATACAAGACAGTTCAGTACACTACAAACAACTATTAACCTGTCAGATCTCAGAATGGCAATCTCCTAGCGGTACCATCCAGAGTCTGTGGCGTCCCATGCTGTTTATTCAAGCCACCGACCCGACCTGTACACGAAGTGCACAACCAAAATGGCCAACAATGGTACTTGCAGGTAATGACGCTGAAGTAGACCTGTAAACCCATCTGAATAGGTTTTTAAACCCTGTTTTAAGATCACTAAACACTCAAGCTTATCTGTAACCCGAACGTATTAAATTTGAAATGATATTGGATGTCAGAACAGTAAACTGGACACTTTTCAGCATTAGCACCGAATGCCATACGTGTGGCACTAATGAAAACGATTATTTCATTGAAAACAGCTCAGCAAAATAAAAGATCCCTTAAGCTAAAGTTGCTTATAGCCACAGATAAACAGCTGTACTAAGCTGAAGACAACTGAAACAAATCAGGCTACAGCTTTGCAAAATGTCGGCTGAAAGTTTTGCAGGTAGCAGGAGCCACACACTAGCTATCTCCCATGTTAAAGTTTGACTCTGTCAGATTTATTTTCGACATTAGTTTTGCGACTGACCGAACTGGGGCTGAGGTAGATTGTAGCGACAAGGAATATGGCCACCGTGAATGAGAGTCCACCGTACGTGACAAATTTCTCACTCCCAGTCCTCTTTTCCCCCTGCAAAAACCCTAGGCTGTCAGATGAAGCTAAACAAAAGTCCTTTTTATTCCTTATTAAATGATGGCTGCCCGTCTAAACAGCCCTTTTTTCCTATCGCATTTTAGGAAGGGGTGGTGGTGGTGGGTGGGGGGGGGGGGCGGGAGTTGATGGAAGTCCACAACTTTTAATTGTGGTCATCCCGTTTCTGTTTCATAACTTTTCACCGAGTGACGGGTGGGTTTTTCATCTACATTAAATATATCGTAGGAGGTACAGTGAGAAGAGCGGAAAGTCATTTGAGAACTGTCCCTTGTTGATCTCTGTGTCTTGGTCTGCATAGGTACTTTGATGAATTGATACAAAGCCGCGTTTTTTTTTGTGTCAGTCCGTTACAAGTGCTGTTGCAATCAACAGGACACGACAGGTATACTAAGACTAAATAACGTGTTGTTTTAAATCACGGGCTGATAGACATGGTGAGGCGATCTGACAATAAGGTAATACACGGCCAGTATGCTAGGCGATCTGAGAGGTTGCCTAATCCACCATCAGTATTATGAGGGTGTCTGCGCCAGAAGCTATAGTCACGCTTAAATGTGGTAAAGCTTAGACTAACAGGAGACGGAATTCACACATGCAGTTCTTGATTACACTATCTCTGACAAAGGTGTGGATTCTGGTTGGTAATGATGAGGCCTGTATGACAGAAGCGGTCATTCATGATAGTACGATGAAACCTATGCGAAGGCACCACCGACAGCGGCTCACGTTGAAATTCAGTAGGTGTCAAACTACTGACAGACAAACAATCTCTTGGCGGATTAATGGAAAGCAACAAGGGAGAAAAATGTAAAACTAAACCTTGCTGGTGTATTAGGCTGTTGATGTTTGGCCATCTCCCAAAGATTCCGTTCCAATTTCAGAGGATTGAACATCCCAGCTTCATTCAGTTCCAGCAAGAAAAAGCTTGATTTACGACGACCAATATGGCGGTCAACTGATTCTAGTGGTGGTTAAAAAGAGAAATGGCCATTATCTCCATGCGTGATCTACTCTCTGTCTGTCCTGTCTGTCTGTCGTTCAGTCTATCTGTCTGTCGTCTGTCGGTCTCGCTCTCTCTCTCTCTCTCTCTTCTCTCCTCTCCTCTCTCTACTCTATCTTGACGCTGTGTGGTACAACTTCATTTTCGCAAGAGTATTGGTGGACAATTGTAAGCACGTAGGAAGTGTAAATAAAGGCAAAATGCGCGTACGGGGGAATTAAAGACCACATCTGCGAGCGTGACAAATCTTCTATTCCAGAATTTCTTTTTACATAGCAGAAGCCCAGGTTGTCAGATAATGCTAAAAAAAATGTCCTCCCGTTGCAATGATGGAAGGCTGTAAAGACAGGTTAAAATGTTGTTTGGCATTAATCCGGGAGGGGGGGAGGGGATCGTCATGTTAAATGTAGTTGTCCAATTTCCACTTCAACTAACATTTGGCAGGGTATGGGAAATCTAGGTTAACGGACCGAAACTATTCGGTAAGGTGCCTGTCATTGTCGTTCTCTGGGTGTATGGTCCGATTGGGTACTTGGAAAATGGTTAGCGTTCGTTGAAGTCCTGTGGATTAATGGTGTCACCAAGGGAGCCACAAACAGTAGCCCTGCTTTGTTCTCTGACAGCTGTTTCACCAAGGATTTCTGTTACAATTTATAAGACTTGGACAAACCAAGCATGCATTCGTTTCACACCACAAAAAGAAGTGTCATACCAGTCAAAGTTCGGTCAATGAATTCTGTGAGCGGTAGAGACACATAAAAACCAGTCTCGCCATGCATGGAGGCTTTCATCGCTCTATCCATAACCCCCAATCGCTCGCTTAAATATCACCTCTCTCTATATATTGATCCCTCTCTATCTCAATCTTAACTCACCCACCCTATATCTCTCTACCGGCTCTCTCTCTCTTCCATACAGGTCCTCGCGACAGCTTTGACAGGCCGGAACATAGGCACAAAAAAACCGTGAAACGTGAGGATACGAGCGGACGTGATCGTCTGCCATGATTGACACTTCCTGCTCTGGACAGAGTGTGCACTTCTCGGGCTACCGGCTTCATCAGATTCACGACTTCATTTTTTTTTTTTTCGACAGAAGGAGAACCGGATTGTGAGATAACGGCAAAGAGGGACTGGACAATCCTTTAGGAGGGACAGTTAAGTAGGGCATATATCACGGTCCAGTCTTTTAATAGGTGTACGGATATAATACATATCTCTCAAGTGTGGGGGGAGCTGTTTGTAAAAGGCCTCCGAATGTAAGTGAAACAAATCTCAGAAATGGGGTGTAAGACAGAGCGTCTCCACAGTCGTTCGTTAGTTCAAAATTGTTTCTATAATGGCTAACACAACGAAATTTTCTGTGTCAGAGATTTTATTCACCAAAGGAATACTCAGTCCTGTTTTGACCATTTAGTTGCCCTCTGTTTCGTTTAGAAGCCTGGGAGTCTCCCTTTTGCTGATAACAATAATCCAAGTGGAGGTATTTTGTACGTAATAAATGAGGCTTTAATTCATGAGAATGTACTGAGGACTAGCAAGGGTTCATGTGTCTGATTACAGTTTCAGAATACGCTGAACACTTGTTCAAAGTGAAAACTGGCCTTAAAAACCCCCTCCGGCTTCTTTGACTCCGATATAGTAAGGTGAAGGATCGTATGTGTTTTTGTGTCTAAATCTGTACAGACGAGATCATATCTAACCAAGACAAAATAAATCAATAAACAGAGAAAGAACAATATCTCAATCAATAATCCGGTACTTTGGTATCATTGAAGTTGTACAAATAGAACCGAGCAGCATACAAGTACAAAAAATTCAAGATTATGTGGATACCGTATGTTTGTATACTAATGTGGGTATTTTAACAGATCCGATTAAAATGGTTCTACTCGGAATTCTAGCCATACTTCTTCAGCCATTGCTTCAACTTTTGCTCCGTATCTGCCAACCTCCTTGGAAAGATTGAGAGAGAGAGAGAGAGAGGAAGGAGAGAGAGAGAGAGGAGGAGAGAGAGAGAGACGAGAGAGAGGGCTCTATCAAAAATGAATTTTTATACAGTACAGGGTTAAATGGTTACAAGAAATAATAACTCCCCGTAATGAGGCTATAGCACTGCAAGCTATCGACTGAAAGTTTTATGATAGCAGAAGGGGCACCGCCATTACCATCCATGTTAACATGACCTCTGCAAAACTCATTTTTGCAACAGGTGATTGATGAACGAAAGTGAGGCAAGCAGGCCTGCAAATCAGCGCAAATGGCACAGTGATTTACAGCCGAATTGAGAGGACAAATCTCTCAATTCCAAGCTTTGGTTTCCCCAAAGCTGAAGCCCTTGGGCTGTCAGATAACGGTAAAAAATGTCCTTTCCGTATCAATGAGGGATAATGGCCAGATATAGATTCCAACAAGACTTGTTCACGTGTGTTAGTCTGGGAAGAACGGGAAGGATTTATAGCCAATTTTATAATGCGTTTTAATTTTCCGGTATATGACCCACTTTGTGGGTGACAGAATCTACGTTAAGTACTTAAAACTATTCAGTAAGTAAAAAAATTTCCTCGTCCTTGTGGTTCCGTGTGTATCTTGTCTGTTGACTACTGGATGACTGGGTCCAAAAGCAGCGTCGTGGACGTCCTGTGGATAATGTTGTCACCAAGTGAGCCACAAGTACCTTGGGTTTGTTTATATGGCTGATCATGACTGGATGCCTGCGCCAATGATTTCCTTTCCAGTTCTACAAGATTGACAACCCAAGTTCATTTAGTTCCAGCAAGAAAAAGTCAGCTAACACTAGCCACATTGAGGTCAACGATTCTGTAGTGGTAGAGCAGACATGGCATTATCTCCATGCTTGAGGGCCCACGACCCCCACCCTCTTTCTATCTCTCTCTCTGTCTCTCGCTCGCTTGCTCGCACTCGCTCGGCTCGCTCTCGCGCGCCGTTCACCCACACACACACAACAAACCACACACCCCCCAAGCTTTACGACACACAACACACAACCAAACACACACAACACACACACACACACACTAACACACACACACACACACACGCACCGCTACGCACGCACCACAAACCACACACACCACAAACACACACACAAAGCACAACACACCACCACACACACACACACACTACACACACACCACCCAACACCATACACCAAACACACACACAAGTCCACGCCAAACAAAGCTCTAACAGACGATCAGGGCACGACACCCGAAACGTGACGATGCAGCGGACGTGATCCTCTGGCTGATTAGACATACTGCGCATCTCCCCCCAAAGGGTGCGATACCATCCTGACTTCGGTTTCGTCCCGATACCACGCATTTTTCTTGTCCTCTAGCTTGAGAACCCAGATTGTCACAATGACGGCACCGGAGACCCCATCCGACAGTCATTTAGGAGGGCCAGCAACTATGGGAAGGTAAGCTGGACCCCTCTTTGCATAGATTTCACCGGTAATTAATGTACACACATTTCTTAGAGTTCTTGAGGGATATGGAGTCTGAAAAAGCGGTGAATCTACTTATTCAGTCGGGGCCTCTCAGAAATGGGGCTTTTGCAGACACGCAACATGTTTCACAGCGTGTTTTTGTTCGAAATTGTATCAATTATGGGAACAATATACAGGGTGATCCTATTTTCGGCGGTCTTAACTAGTTTAGTGATCCTTTCTTTTCGGTCTTTAATAGTTAAAACATATTCTACAAATGCATTAACTTTTATGTGAACACCACCACAATATCAGTAGCACGTTTTGGGGGTTATAGTATTGTCAGATTCGTTTATGTTTAGAAATTTAGGCACGTTTCTAGGTGTGACGATATATTTACTTATAAACAATGTGTACTTTGCAGGTGACTTCTTGAGATCTTAACTTAAAAAACACCTGGGCCAGTTTGAAGTTTCATGTGTGTTTACTTGCAACCTGGAGAATTAGGGGATATGTTCAGATGATACCCCCATTGCATGGGAGCGTGTCTCTACGAACGACCGGCTTCCACTTACAGAGCAATTGAAAGTATAAACGGCAAAAAAAAGTAAATACTTCAACACCAAAACCGAGAGAAAACCGCGACTGCAACGACGTCGCGTCCGATGCTGCTCAGCATCTGTGAGTTGCCCTGACCTTTGAACATAACGTCCAGTTAATACCACAGATTGCTATGTTCCATCCATCTTCTAAGCCAGTTTAACTTCAAAGTGAGCTGACCCACCGGTGAGACTTAAAACACGAGCAAAAGCTAATTACCCTGTCGACAGTACATGGAAAAAACAAAGTATCAGACCATACAATTACTCTGTCGACATACAAACAAACAAAGTATGCATGCAAACACAACGAGCGTTTCGGGACGTATTAGGAGCTTCTTCAGGCATGATCGAATACGATCTAACACTAATGAAAACACAGGACAACCAGTTGCGGAAGAGGAAGACTTAAAATACCTTTAGTTAGCAAACCATACTGGCGACAGCGGTATTGTAGGCCGTGATTGCACCGTGCCACGGGGATGTCGCTGTTTAGAGTGTTGACCACTGTTCTCGCTAGGCTCTGTTCATGCACGACACTGCTGTATATAGACGGCAACTACCAGCAACTCTAGGTGGCTATGACCTCACATCCTCACTCTTATACTCTTGTTTTCCCAACAATAACTCCTATACTGGGACTGTGCGTGTCTCTTTTCCTGGTTCTCTTGACTATTCGTGGGCAACAGTGTTGTTACAAACGGTTCATATAACTGACAATTTTGTTTTTGCCCTGAACGTGCTAAATAAACATCATCAACAAATCAGTTAACAAAAACGGTGACAAATCTAAACGCCTTTGTGAAAAAAAACACAACTTTGCTTCAAAAACACTCTCAATTTTTGTTTGCTGGTTTATTGACGGCTATTGATACCACAAGGCCGTGACTCTGAGAAAGAAAGAACCACAAGTGTTTCTGATGCGTAACAAATATTTTGAACTGTAAGTACCATCAATTGTCCATCTAGCGGCTGAAGTGGGACATGTAAGTATAAATGATGGCTCGTTTATTTTTTCGTTGTCCGTGAGTGGTTTGTTGTTGTCCTTCGGCTGAAGAAGACACTATAGGAGGTTCTAAAACGCGGCCGTGTTTTTAGCTGGTTCAATTCGTTTTCTTCTTTTTCTGCTCTACGTTCTTTTCGTTGGCGGTTCGCTATCAGTTACACTAAAATCTAGTAAGAACAGTAATTATAGTAGGAAGGGCCTCACTGCATGGTGGTGATTGAACAAATGTCTCGTTTTCGTTGTTTTCTCGCCGCGCTTGTCATTGCATTACATATTTTTCCGTTAACTTGGCGCGAAGAAGAGTTGATTGGGGGGGCATCTTTTTTGCGGTATTCTAAACTACTTGTGCGCCGTTGGCAAAACAATGGTTGAGAAAGGCCGTAGTAAGGCCCTCATGCCGACAATATAAACCAATGATTGCAGCACGAGTCGTACCAGCTAACCTGTTTTCATAGGGGTTTAATTACTGTTTTTGCTTCATAATTATGTGGTCGTTTCACCATGTCCCTCACCCGCACTCCGCACCGTACACATACCATGCCCAAGTTCCTGCACTCGACGAAGATAGTTGGCACGCAGATCCGCAATGGGCGTACATGAATTCATAAGATGTTTGCGTCATACAAAACTTTCTTGCGCTGGAATCTGTGGGCTTTGTAATGTTAATAAAGAGTACGGCGTGCATCAATATCATCGACACGACCATTGCATACAAAGCGACACAATTGCAGCACGATATCAATTGCATACACAACTAAACACTATCTCCAACAACACAACACACACACACCCATCACTAAGCGACACGCATCTACACCCACCATGACGACACAGCGTGCGCGGCGCGGCGCGCGCGTCGCGCACACCACACAGATGACACACTCAACACACACACAGGCCGACAACACACACCGCGTCATACATATCACAACGCACTGCGTCCCCTGCAGCACCAACAAAACGAATCCCACGCACCACTACAAACTACACATTTATCTACCACAACCTCACATCACAACTCACAAACACGACACACATGATAGTCACATCTTCTAACAACATACACACAGACTAACACACAACACGCACGTTACACTACAGCGACACACGTATTCGCTACACACACCACAACACTTACACACACACGTACCATGCACACACACAGCACACTACGACTAACTACACACGTGCGTCGTCGCCGTCCCTTCGCTCAGCAGGCAATGCACTACTACTATACACACTAACACACACACGACACACACTACACACACAGCACACCTACAGCACTGTAACCATGCTAGCTGTTTATTTTGGCAGAAAAAGCAAAAGTAACAATTGTTCCACAAGGAAAAGAGTTCCATAGTGCTGTAAAATGTCTGAGGATCAATCCTATGCTGCCAGATCTCGGCTTGAATGATGGTTCATCAAAAGTCAGACCGCTGTACGTTCATCGACTAGAACGACTTCAGAAACACACTACGGGGAGCCCCCTCTCTATTAAGGAAGGTGCTGTGGTTCTGTTGCGGCAGTCTGGGTTGGGGGTCATTTCGCGGTGCTGCCCTGCGAGCTGGCTCACCATTCCTCTCGGCTCTACACACCTTTTCGGGCCACGAGTGGCTGTAGGAGGTAATCTCAAAGGAGATCCTGCAGCGAAAGTTTCAGCAGAAGGACCTCGGGTCATGGAATGTTTCGGGCGCTGAGCTTTTTAGGAAGGGGCAGCTCTGTCCGGCTTTGAGGCTTGGACGACTGAAGCAAGCACGGTTTCATCAAGGGTGTTGGACGAAAGTTGGTCCCTTATTTGCGAGCGGACAGTTTGCATCTTAGAAACGTGTTCTGCTAAAAATTTCGGGTTATCGTCCCCTACACAATATTGCTTGGCAATTGTCCAACTCGTTTTTTTTTTTGTTTTTTTTTTTTTTTTTTCGGATGCAGGAGTAATTAACCCTGCGTAGTCTTATAATCGCTTCCGAACTGGTGATTGGTTCACCGAATATCGATTCAGTTTATTAAATTGCGACTCACATAGAGTCATTCATAGTTCAAACCTGCAGTGAACTGAAGAGTACTACAATTACACACGTGTCGCATGGGGCGGGAGGCGGCCAATCTCACGTAAATTGAAGCGCATGCCACTTTCGCTGAAAATAAATGCGGCCGAAATGTGGAAAATATCTTTAATATAAAGTAATAATACAAGCCTATGTAAATCTAGGCTACCCAAGTTAGGCTATCATCAGGTACATACACGGATTCGATCGATACGCCGGCACATATATAATATTGGGTCCAATATGCCAAGTTATATGTGCATGGTATGCATACGTTTGGTATTAAAGCATTATTGACTTGCCATCTAATATCTCAACCGCTGGACGCAAAGCACATTTTACTCTGTATCGATCTTCAACAAGAACTTTGAATCAGTTTCTATCCGTTTGAACGGTGGTAGAGAGAGTGCCGCGCTGTATAAAGCCAGGTTGAAAGGCTGCACGTAATGACAAATGTACTTTGCGAAGAGCAGTCGTGTATTGCGTGTGGCTCGACTTAGGAGGTCCCAGGCGGAGTGTTGGTATGGGCTGAAAACTTGTCCCTCAACACGGTAATTACTCTCCTTCGTTTGCGGGATCGGCTTTAGACTGCTCAGGGGGCTGGCAACTAAGGTCTGACGACGGCTGGATTCCTTCCTCCTCTGCCAACCTTTTGTTTAGTATCGGCTGATCGCTCCATGCCGGGATTCGACCAATCCAGCACCTCGGCTGTGACGGATGTCCTTGAACATCGCGCTTATGCGCCACTGAACCAGAAGACCCGTTGAAGGTTTGAGAATATATCCGTCCTTTGGCTCCTCCTCGATAGAGATTCTCCAGCCGGAACATTTTCTAGTGAATGCTTTTCCCCTGTCTCGTGCCCTTTATGCCTCGGATTCACTGTTCTTGTCTCTTCCCACAACACCCGACAGCTGTTTTCTATAGGATGCAACATGCATATCTGTTCCACGACCCGACCAAATTCCAAGTTACTGGCTGTCTAACCACTGTACTGTCTGAAACCAACGCCGTGGCTTAAGGAGTTGGTGTCAGGCCAGTTGACATAGGCTAGAACACCCTGCCACCTCAAAATGTTGTTATACTCTGACATAGTTATACAGGGATTGTCTTCAGTTGTGAACAACTCCCTGCATAATATTCAGTCTCCAAATCCCCAAAAGCGAGTGTTGCCTGCCCACGTGGCGGGGTTAAGCAAAAACCGGTCACACCGTACTGTAATGGTCCATCACCCCAGCTTGATGCTTTGTACGAATATTGTTTCTAAGTGTTGTTCGGCCTGTTGCGTATGACCCCCTGAGGTCTGTTAGCCAGGGTACGACGACACAACTTACAGTAGTTTTTTTTTACATAACTGCATCATAATGTTCTCCATATGACAGTGCTCGCAATCAAACTGTTTATTTCTGATGATCGGTCACAGACTGAATTAGTCCCTATGTCCAGCTAAGCTTTCCTTACGCAGTGCATATTCCCCGTAGGGTGAGTGAATGGAGCCATGAGCCAAGTTCGAGTTTGCATACAACACACATCTTATCTGGGGTCGTGCATGGCTTGAGGAGAGTGCTGTGGTGTATCTCTCAACTCGGTCACGGCATCCCTTCTTCTAGTACTATCCTCTCAGGTTTCGCTATATCCCCGGAGTTTGGGTAGCCACACGTGAGGTTTTTAGTGCACGTGACACATTACTGCATCCACAATCCGTCCTTCGGGAATGTTGCCTGGACCCAAAAATAAAGAACTTCTAACCATGGGCATGCGTTTTGCCCGGCCACTGCGAATAGCCTACCTTCTTCTGCGAACAGTCGACGGTAACAATGGCATTTTGGTGAGCATTTTTTGGAGCATTACGCGAGGCTATGATTATTAGCTTAACAGTCTGCTCCCAGTCGATAGGACATGGAGGAAAAAGCGTGAAGCAGGACTGGGTAGCGGAAATACAGGAGTGAGGAGGGTGTAAGGGAAGGCGAAAGAGAGTCCTGGCAAAGACGTTTTGGCTCGGAAGGGGAAATTGTCTCTGCACATTGGCGCTAGGCAGCTAAAGCAATGGCATTGAGCTTCGGCAACGATCCCTCCTGCATGAAGTGAAGAATGCTAGTAACTCATGGGACTGCGCCACGCAGACCTGCAGCGCCGAGACTCGCAGTTTCACGTCCAGATCCTACTAGGTTACTCATTCATTCAGAGGGCCCGACTAGTGGCAGTCACCAGCATGGCTGCTGGACGTCATGAATGATTCCATAGTATATAGTTATTAATCGTACTACGTGAGTACATTACGTATTAGCGAATGTACTTACGTAATACCTACATTCTCTGCCCCATACTGTTTTTTTGTCTGTCCGTAGTCTGTCTGTTCTGGTCGCGTAAGTACCGTCCCGTCGCCTGTACTGTGTCTTTCACATCTCCCTCCTTTGTCTACCTCTCTCGCTCTCTCTCTCTCTCCCTCCTCTCTCCTCTCTCTCTCTCTCTCTCCTCTCTCTCTACATATGAATGTACACACACACACACACACACCACATATATATATAGATATTATATTTATTCAATATTATCTGTCTGCGTGTTTTTGTCAGTGTGTGTTGTGTGGTTTGACATTTTTCCATACATTAGTCTCGTTCTGTAAAGTCATAGTCTATCTATGCTGTTATCTTATCCTATCTATCTAAAAAACGATTAAAAGAAATTGATGTTAGTTTACGTGATTAGTACCAATTTCATTATGATGATAACTCGTCTGGTCGGTTGGCAGATTACCACCGATTTTGTGGGGGGTGTACTGCGCGGTTTGTCCGACATTTAAGTTCAATGTACCTTTTTTGCTGACCAACCTGGCGTATGCCTACCAATTTCCTATTGATTGTGGAATGTCTTGGCAAGTTGAAAGTATCAGTAAAAAAGGCACAAAGAAAAATAAGTACGTCGAGAGATTTTTATTAATTATTTGTTGAAAGAACCCTGTGCAATTGTTGGGGGGGGGGGGGGGGGGTGGGGGGGGGGGGGGGGGGGGGGGGGGGGGGGGGGGGGGGGGGGGGGGGGGTGGGGGGGGGGGGGGGGGGGGGGTGGGGGGGGGGGGGGGGGGGGGGGTGGGGGGGGCTGGCTATGCTACGTCAATGATTTTTTGAACATTCTAGAATCGCCATGACGTGACTGGTGTCTCGCCCCTTTATATTTTTTGAATCTTTGCGATTCGATGATCTATAGATAACTGAGAGAATGAAGAGTACCTAGGGGAAGAGACTTAAGAAGTTAAAGCAAATTGAGACGGAAATTTTTTGCTAGGTAGTCTTTTTGTCGGATGGTCATTGTCATTGATTTTTACGCTGAATCTTCTTTTCAATAATTGACGAATGGAACTTGGTAGCCCGGAGTGATGTGTTCAATCCCTCTGTCCTGCGGATTCGATCACCACCAGCCAGAGATGCTAGAACTCTTCATTCCGGGTCCCAGCTCACTGATGTCAAAGAACCGTGGCCTGATTCTTCTATCGTAGTGGCAATGATCTTTTTCCGAAAGGACAATATGACCAGAATCCAAACTTTCCTCTTTCAGAGGTTTCTTTCAGGAAGAAACCCTTATGTGGTGAAAAACGGTTGAATTTTGGGTTAGGTCTGTCCCATTATAGCAAGAAGATCGTATACCTTTTTTTTTAATCGATAGTTTATCTACAATGTAATGTTAATCGCCTTTTTTTGTGTGTTGGCGGGTGCTGTGGGCGGGGTCTTACGCCTTGAATTGTATCGTGATATCCTCTATATATCTGTCTGTCTGTCTTATAACTGTGTCTCTATCCGGCGACAGTCAGGTTCGGAATGTTCTGTTCCTGACTGCCTTCTCATCGCTCACTCCTGTCTCATGTCTCTCTTCCCGTCTCATGGCTCTCTCTCGACGCAGGGTCTCTCTCTCGGTCTCTCCTCACTCGCATGCGCTGGAACTATACACACTATTTTCACTTCTAATACAAGGCCGTTTTAAAATGCATCTCAGTCTATTTAACTGTCTACAAAAGTTTTTTTTTTTTCAATCTTTCCCCCAATCAATCAATCAATGCATCACTTGGACTGCTCACTAATCAATTCAATCTGTCTATTAATCGATATATCTATCTAATATCAGCCCAATTCTCTATCTATCTATTCTATCTCTCCGATCAAATCTATCTGTAGTAATCTATCATTCTACCTATGTATCTGGAAACTGCACAAAAAATTTTCTCACTAAGAACAGAAGTCGAGATTCTCTCAAGTTTCCACGCCCGTATATCCCACTACTCTGAGTCAGATGCAAAACTTTGAAACTAGCGAAAACAAAGCCCACGCGACTGAACGAAAAAAAAAAAAAGTACACTACAAGACGCACAATAAAACATACCGGCCGCGTATGCCTTTGACAAACGGGCAGAAGACACTACGTTAAATCTTTATCCTGGCAACCCCAAATGGGAAGGACTTCGTCTCGAAAACGAAAGAGGTTCAGGGTCATATCATCCAACAGGAAAGCCCATCGCCCTTCTCATCTGCCCTCCCGCTTCCTCTCCCACCTCGCTCCACGGCGCAGTGACCAACTGCCGAAACGAGAGGGGAACCGCTCCCGCGCCGAAAGGGGCCATGTATTTGGATTATTTAACGACAGGACTATACTTCGCTTCCAAAGATGGTTTTTACCCAAGAGGATATACCCAGCGAAAGAAGTCCCAATCTTTGTCCCTAAGCAGTTTTGCTGTGCAGGACGTTAAACACTCCTACCAGTTATCCCAAGAGCTTACGAACCGAACCACTTAAACTGGGATGTACAAGGCACCTGAGATGACATGAGGTGAGAGGCCCACCAAGAGGAAGATCGAAGACAGGTCGGACAGGGGAGGGGGGAGACTTCGCGTATGGCTCACTATGGAGCTGGGTGAATGACCGTAGGGTGGCACTGGCTGTGTGCTGGAGCTGCACTATCAATGGCCATCATCCATGGCGTGGCTTGCTTGAGTCGTCATGACGCCAAGAGTAGGGCGAGGAGAAGTGCAGGCAGCGCTGTCACTTCGTTCACACATACAAAAAAGATTCGGCAGATTATACCAAATAGAAAAAAAAATGAAAATAATAACAAAACGGCATCTTAACTTAACAGATGAGCTCCTTGAGTAGTAATAGAATCAATAAACACAATTAAGTCTTCTCGCGCTCTGTGTTATTACTAATAAAAAAAAAGTAGAGCTCACGACTCCAATACATGTTTCTATTAGTGTTAAAAATTATAATACCGTTATAAAGGCCAAACCCCATCGTCCGCCACCATCCATTATCATATATCAACTCACTCAAGATCTATCTATACCGCCCGGTCGTCCGCTCGTATACCGGGCCCTTTAACCCATACACCACCCAAGGTCCCACCGCCGTCACACCTCCGAAGTAAAAAAAATGCTAGCGTGCTTCATAGTCTGGAGGGTGAGCGAAAATGGCCGTCACACACTAATCACGTCCTAGTAGAAATACGTTTCCTCGCGCCCACCTCTCCCTCGTTTCAGCTCCATCCGTCATCCGGCGACCGGCTGGTCGTAGTGTGTGTGGTGGTGTTGTCGTGTGTGTGTGTGTGTGTGGGTGCGTTGTGCGTGCGCTGGCGGCGTGCGTAATGAGATGAGTGTGTGTGTGCGGCGCGTGCGCCTGCGGTGCGTGTTTGGCGTGGTTTGTGTATGTGTGGTGTTGTGTGTGTGTGTCTTGGTGTGTGTGTTGTGGTTTACCTGGTACAAGAGACAACGCCGGCCAGCATTAGTTCTCTCTGGCCTCTTTTAAGGATGGGCGCGCCGGCGAACTCTGAATGCGTGTCTGTTGTGCATTGTCCGCTTAGATTACTTCATTAATTCTTCATCCTAGCTGACAGTCCAAAACATCTGTCATTTCGTCAGATGGAGAAAATACAGAACATTTGCAACCAGTTACTCAATTTTCAGAGGTTCTATACTCATTTATGTTGCTTTGCTCCCGGCTTCTTCTCCCAGTTCACGGCTTCGGCTTCGGTTCAAAATGAACTGGGTTCGCTAACGCTCTTGGTTTCCAAGATCTCTGAAGGGTCAAGGTGCCATCATCTTTCTGATCTTTCCCACAGGGCTATCACATTGCTCAATCGCCGCAGTCCTCTGTGCGTTTCTTGCTGTACTAATACTCGGCATCCTTCCTAATCTTCCATTAGTATTGACGTGTAAGACAGGTCTGAGGTAGGGGGCGTCCTCGTTCGCTTTCCGAGGCTCGCACCAGTCCATGGACTAATCATTCCTTTTTCCTTTCCTTGTGTCACTTTGGAATTCCCACTCTCTCTTTTCTTTAATCTCTCTTTAGACTGCAATTTTCATATCCCAACCACAACGTTGGCGCTCGACCTTCATTCTGTGCGGCGTCTGTCTAGTCTCTCTGGTGTTGTGTGTGTGAAACGGCGCGCGCACGCGCGTGTGTGTATATGTCTGATTGTGTGTGTAATGGGTGCGTGAGTGCGTGGTGAGTGCGTGCGGTGTTCGAGCGCGCGCTACTAGCGCGCGCGCGATGTGTGTTTGTTAGAGCCACGAGGCGCGCGCAAATGCAATGTCGTGGCTTGCGGTGCACAGCCTGTCGTGCGTGGCCTGCGTATGTTGCGTGCGTGGCGGTGGCGTGTGTGTGTTACCCGAGCGCACCATTGGCGCAAGATGCATGCGTGGTGTCGTGCTGCAAGCGCGCGTGCGTGGCCTCTGCGTATGTGCTTGGCGTGCGTGTGTGTGATGTGTGGTGTGTTGTGTGTGTGTTGTGTGTGTTGTGTGTGTGCGTGAGTGCGTGGGCGTGCATGCGTTGAGTATTTGTTTGAGTGTGTGTGTTGGTGTGGTGTGTGTGTGTGTGTGTGTGTGTGTGTGTGTGTGTGGTGGTGTGTGTGTGTTACCGAGTCGCAAAGCGGCAGGCGCCAAAGCATGGTTCGTTCCGTGGCAACACCTGCGGTGGCAGTGCCGCGTATTTGCGTGCGTGCGGCGCGCGATGCGTGTGTGTCCTAGTGTGTGTGTTCAGTGTGTGTCGTGTGTGTGTGTGTTGTGAATAGAGGAGAGAAGAGAGAGAAGAGAGTAAGAGAGGAAGTAGGGTAAGGGGGAAGGGCGATTGCAGACATCCTCCCTGTGGTCGTTATGTATGTGTGTGTGTGGGGGGGGGGGTGGGGGGGGGGGGGGGGGGGGGCTGGGGGGGGTTGGGGGGGGGGGGGGGGGGTTGGGGGGAGTGGTGCGCTCGCATGTCCCAATAAATGTCTCATAATTATTACTATCTTGTTTTGTGTGAATTCAAACTCCGCCATCGACGAACACGCCATTGATTCTCTAATGGGACACACGGGGGCGCAGAACGGATCCGTCTTCCTCCTAAGAAATGCAGCATTATTACGGGGGGGGCAGATTGAGCTCTCATCAGAGCTCCTGCTGCCCTTCGTCCCACCCCCACTTCCGCCCACCCCCATCCCCTGTTCCCCCCCCCCCCCCCCGCTCCACCCTGGGCCCCCCCGCATCCCCCCCCTCTGCCGCCCGCGAGCGCCCCTTCAAACACGTCCGAATCAGATGTCATGAATGGCGCAGCTTGGCGTTAGTCTTAGCTCTTCTGGGTCCGCCGATGACGTCGGGCATTTGACGGTCTTCTGATTTACCTGGCACAGGACAAGATGTTGGGACATCGCAATCGTGGGTCTGCAGTTAACTGACGGCGCTCCAACGCCTGATGGTCAGCTAGGCGCGTGACCGTCAGCAGAACTGCTGTTGGTTCAGTAACTGACCTCGCTTGGGCAGCCAGCCACGCCTGACATGTCAGGTTTGATTGTCCCAGCTCTGCTCGTTTGGCTGGATCAGTGTCGTATACAATGGCCAGTGCAAAAAGTAAAAAAAGTCCGGATTGACCGTTATATGGTTGTTGGCAAACTGGTGCGTCAGTACTGGGCGC
>JADBJO010030734.1:12500-17520 GCA_016801955.1 Conus betulinus | reverse complement strand
AAAATCCAAGCAAAAAACAAACAAATACATAGGCATACAAGTTGAAATGAAAAAAAAGACACACAACGATGCGGAGGAAAACATTGGAGAAGAAATACAAGAACAACGCAAAAAAATTTAGGAGAATCACGATAAAAAAAAACAAAAAAACAAAAAAAAAAAAAAAAGTAACAACACCAAAAGCATAATGAAGAAAGGCCATGTTATGGGCGCGCGCGTGCACACCACACACAAACACACACACACACACACACACACACACACCACAAACACACAACACACGGCGCGGCGCAGCGGCGCGCGTTTAATGTGAGGGAAAAAAACAATGGCGGCACCAAAAAGTTTAGGAGAAATAAAGACATACACACCACAAAAGCGGTTTTTAAAAGAAAGCAGTAAAACCAACATGCAAAAACAGTAATGTAAAAGCACTACACTTCACAGAAAGTTTATATAAAACATCATGAAACACACACAAATAAGTGTACATTACTGATGACACGAAAGAAGAAAAAAAAAAAAAAAATGCCAAAAAAGTGAAACACTAGAATTAGAAAGAGCGATTAGGAAGACCTGCTTCATCGAGTTTGCATGGAAACAACTGGAATACGGGACGAAAGAAAGAGTTATTCTTTCATGTACTCCTTTGTGAAAAGGATATTGGAAATATATAAAACACCTGCTTTCCTATCACTGGAAAGTTTTGTATTGGGCCGTTAAAATGTGTTACTTCTGTCGAGTTCATAAACAACCACGACTTGATCACCGTGCACAGGAAAATTTATAATCAGCTGACTGGAAAGATCCCCGGCTGTTGCTTTTTCGTCTGGATCCACACACACAGGGATCCGCACCATGGATCTGTACCATGGATCCGCACCAAGATCCGCACTATAAATCCGCACCATAGATCATCGCCATAGATTCGCACCCTAGATCCGAACCACAGACTCGCACCATGGATCCGCACCCTGGATCTGCACCAACCATAGATTCTCACCATGGATCCGCACCATAGACCCGGACCATGGATCCGCACCATAGATCCGGCACCCTGGGATCCACACTAATGATCTGCACCACTGATCTGCGCCATAGATCCCGCACCCTGGATCCACGCCACAGATCTGCACCACAGAATCCGCACCATGGATCCACAACACAGATCCGCACCCTGGATCCACACCATAGATCCGCACCATAGATCTGCCACCGCAGATCCGCACCATGGATCCACGACACAAATCCCGCATCCTGGATCCACAACCATAGATCTGCACCACAGATCCGCACCATAGATCCAAAACCAGGGATCCGTACCATGCATTCGCATAAAGAGTAATGCGTTCGTCCGTAGGAATCAGTCTACAAAGCTTCGTTAAATTCGGGTAAGTAGTTTTTCTGCGCACTTCTGCTGACGGACAAACACCCAAACAGAAGCTGATAGTGATGCTAGTCAGAGTTGATGCAGGGCGAGTCCGAGTTGTGCGAATGTTAATGTGTGGGTGTAACTTTAGAGAGATCTATTGTAGAAGTACCGACACATGAGCTGACGAGAGGAGAAACACGGAGACACACCAGGACGGACAGACCCAGAGAAGGAGTAGAGGCAGAAAACACGTATAGAAAAAGGTTGGAGAGACTTTCTTGCGTGTTTACCGCTATCCTTTTTGTGCAGTGAAATTTGCATACAGCGTGCAAACTATACTGCTACTATACTGAACAGAAGTGAATGCGTGAGAAAGAGAAATGTATGACGGGTGCTTAAGAGCGCATGCGCGTGTTTTTTATATATCCATCCTTGGTATGCTAGACCTGACTATGACATCATCGCAAGTTCGTTTCAGAAATGCTCTGACATTTCCCCCAACCTGACTTTGCGGTCCATTTATCCAATCTTTGATCTGCAGAATATCCATTCCCCCGCCCTCCCGATTCCTCCTGTATTGCACATCTCTGGCAGCATTAACGCTAGATCGGCACCTTCTGGTTGGTTGCCATGGAAACTATACCACATAATAGGATGATGTAGAGTCGCCTTCGAGTTCGCCATGAAGGCTTTAAACGTTCGCCGGAAGCGAACAGCATCGATCACAATTCAAAACAAAAGCGGTGACGTATTCGTGAGCCGCTGGTCCCGTTCTACTAATGAAGAGGTCTGCTTCAAGCATATTTTGACACTAGGTGTTTTTGTTTTAACGAAAGTGTCTGCTCCAAAGCTTATTTGACACCTTCCGAAAGAAAGATCCTGCTCCAAATCCTCTTTGACATAGGTGTTTGTTTGTTTTAACAGGGTTAAGTATGGTTGGATATTCGCTGTTACTGCAAAAATTTTCAGATACGAGATAAGTAACTGCTCCCTCCTTATTTTCGTCGTCCCGAGTGTTGTTTCTCTCGCCTGAAGATGACCTAAGAGGTCCAAACGCGTCGTGTATTGTCTTATGATCCGTTTCATGTTTGACGAATATATTAGATAAAGATTTGAGATTTGTTTTGGAGTTGTTACGAATTGACAGTATCTCTAAAGTAACACATTTCTATAGAAGTTTAGGGAATCAAACACGTACACCCACAGTTTGAGAAGAGAAAAACAAACACGCAAATGTCCAATGCATACAATTCACGGAAGTTTAGAAAATATCATGAAACATACACAAGGAGTATCCAAATTTTTAAGTATTGTATGCATAGGTGTAATTTCTTCTACAGCTCCAAAGTGACTCATTTCATCATTTCCTGCTTCAACTGCCAGAAAAAAAGCAAAAGAACGTTTTTATTCCTGAATTGACTGAAAGCGCCTTGACGATTGCGGGTGTCTGCGCTCTCCCCTACCCCTCATTGCTTCTGGTTGTTTTCTACCGCAGCCCCTTCAGCCACTCGATTCTCTCCCTTTGCAGTGCCAGACCGCAGTCTTCTGTGCAGTGCTGTGCTTTGCTCCAGTGGAGAGGAGAAAGCCAATGGGTCGTTGGACGGGTTTGAACTGCTGATGAAGAAGGATGATAGTGGGGTGTAGAACACACAGATGTCCGCCGCACCCCGCTCTTCACTGTATCTCGTCTGTTGATGCTGGGTACTCGGGTTTGGTTGGTGGGATGGTTTTTTTTTAGTCTATGTGTGAGATTTATCAAGAGCGGGGGTATGAAGGTGTGATGATTATTTTGTCTTGACATCCCTTTCCCTCGCGCTTCATTTTCTACTTATCCGCAATTTTCTTTTTGCTCATCTGTCTGTGTCTGTGTCTCTGTTTCTGTCTCTCTGTCTCTATCTGTCTGTCTGTCTGTTTGTCGGTCTGTTTTGTATCTCTCGCTCTCTCTCTCCTCTCTCTCTCTCTCTCCTCTCTCTCTCTCTCTCCTCTGTCTGTCTCTGGCTGTCAGTCAGTACATACATGCGTGCGTGTGTGCGTGCGTGCGTGCGTGCGCGCGCGCGCGCGCGCGCGCGCGCGCGCGCGCGTGTGTGTGTGTGTGTGTGTGTGTGTGTGTGTGTGTTGTGTTCACGTTGTCTGTATACATATATCTGTTTGCGTGCATCTGTTAGTCTTGATCAGGGTTTCGTTGGATTTGTCGTATCAATTCTGACATTGCAGATGATTTTGTGAGGAAGGACCAATATTCCCCTGAAAAATGACGTATTTCAGAATTGTTAGCAAACTTTATATATGTTTGCCTTTAGCGCCGTTTACAAACTACGGACTCAAGATGAAGACAGATGACAGTCAAAGTTTCATACAGTTTACATAGCTGTGTGGGCACTGGTTCTGTCCTTTCTTCATGTAACTGTACTCTTTGTTGCCCGCACACTTAACGCAACAGTTTCAAATTGGCATGCTCCAAATATCCAAACGGCATGTTGGGCTGGTTCGTCCTTTTTATTCCTGTCACTGTAAATGTAACATTGTGTATGGGTCATATATGCGGAAATTAGATCTTGTTGGTGATAACTTACACTGCCGATCTTAATTGTGATTCCATGTTAAATAACCTTGTTTTTTTTACCTGTTGATGAAACTGTAGGTTTTATCTAGTGTTTTCTTTCAGGTTAAGAGGCAAAGTACCATTTTACTCTCAACTTTATTCGTGGTTCCAATGACTCACATACAGTCTGAAGTCTACACCTGCCTCAGCTGCAAGTTTGATAAGCTGTGGCTAGTTGAAGTCTGCAACATGGACATGTGATGTGGCTAAGTGGTTAGCGTCCCGGACTCCCGGCTGGGAGGTCGTGGGTTCAACTCCTGTCAGAGTCATTTAAATGTGGGGATTTGTCTGCTGCCCTGGCTGGCTCCTACCCAGAGTTCAGTTATTTATGAGCTCAGTTGGAAAGACTGGGGACCACACAGTCGAGTTTCGTCCACGTAATGGATGCGTCTCAGAGAGTGGTTGCTCACATGTCTTGATCAACACTGCAGGTGTCTGGATCTCTCGGGCCTGATTGGCACCGAGATTTATTATGAAAGCAGTGCAGAGAACAGCCCCGTCACGCAGTCTCAGACCACAATGGAAATCCATAGCATCAATGTCATCATTCTCATCCTCATCAACAACTCTGAAACCTTCACGCCCTGCTCTCATGGTGATCTCAGTTTTTGAAGTTACTTTCAACTCTAGTAGGGTTTCTGTCGGGGTCATCGGTACCGGCAAATTCATGGGGACTGTCGTTGGGCAGAGCTGGTGACGACCCTCCGAAAGGAGAGTTCACTCACGCTGGCTCCATGACTAAGCAATTATTGTCGTAAGTAGGGGGCTTAGTTAGTAGTTGTCCTGTATCTGTTGGTCTCAGCAGGCGCCACTGAACCACCAAAGTGACTCGGCAGCAGCGCAGTGTCTCCTCTGGTGGGTTGCCTCATGATGACTTGACACTGACTGCCTCCTGTGGATTGCCGGTGCCAGAGCTGTGACGGGAGAAGCCAGGTTGTGACTGTGATCGGGGAGGCCGGGAGGAGCGACCATGGCTACAGTGCTAGGACAGTGGTTTGGAATATGATAAGACAAACAAACAAACAAACAAACAAACAAGCAACCAGCAA
>JADBJO010030734.1:0-2500 GCA_016801955.1 Conus betulinus | reverse complement strand
GTCCTCGGAGTGGGAAGTATGGGGCTGCAGGGGAAGGGGGGTGGGGGAGGGGGTGGGGGGGGGGGGGAGGGGTGGTGGAGGGGAAGGGGGGTGGGGGAGGGGGGAGGGGGGAGACAGAACTCGGGGACAGTAGAAGGGGAACGAGTGATGTTAGCAGGGTGGGAATAGGACAAAGGAGTGATCAGTCGGCGCTCTGTTCTTTTCTCAAGTGTTGCAGACGTAACGACTGTGTTTTACCACGTACAGTCGAGAGAGCACAGGGGTCTTCGAACATTCGTGATGTCGATGTCGCCACATACGCCATAGGGCACATGGCTATACCATATGATATCCGCATAACGCTGTTTCCACAACACTGAGTTTCCAGTGGTTTTGTTTTTCCTCCCTTTCATGTAATTCGCCTATATTATATTTTCCGAGCGAGCGACTGATTTACATCTGACATGTTATGTCCATATAATTCTGGGATTGATTTACATCCGACATGTTATTTCCATGTAATTCTGGGACTGATTTACATCTGACATATTATTTCCATGTAACTCTGTATCGGTGGCCATGTTGTTTCCATGCTATTCTGTTTTATATGTGATCTTGTTTCTATGTAATTGAGTGCTCTCTTTGATCGTATTTCCATGGGACTCTGTTCGTTTCTTGCAATTTAGTTTTACACGCAACACTCTGCCGTGTGATTCATTGCCAATGAGATACTGTGTTCACGCATTTCAGTCCAGTCGATATTCTTTCCATGTGATTTGCTTTACATGTGGTCTTGTCTGTCTGTCATTCAGTTTCACTGCGTCCACGTGACTTGGTTTCACCAGGCCCAGAGGGTTGGGCATTAAATCTCCATTTATTTTGTACATCGAACTTACAGCAATACCTAAAAGACAGATAAACACACACACGCGCACGCGCATGCGTAGGCATGCACACACACACACACACACCACACACACACACACACACACACACACATACACACACACTCGCACATGCGTTGCCATACACACACGCGCGCGCGCGCGCGTAAATGCGTAGGCACACACACACACACACACACACACACACACACACACACACACACGCGCGCGCGCGCGTGCGCGCGCGCGCGCGTGCGCGCTTCTAAGATGGACGAATGAAAGTCAGATTTGAAAGCAAACCTGATGACTCAGCTGCGAGGTGTGCTGATTACACCGATAGCAGCCAACAGCGCTAAAGATGAGTCCGTCTTACAAATCATAACATAAACAGCTCACGTGTATCATTTCCTAACCCCGTCCATCCATGGAACAGCTGTTCACCGTCCCACCGTTTCCCTTTCTTTCCCACACCCCTCCTCCGCCATCCCCTCCCCTCCCCTCCCCCCCACCCCCTCCACCTGAAAGAAAAAATACATGACGACGACGCAGTAATCATGCAGGCTTATCTCAGATCGCCGGACATCTTTCAACATCAGCGTGTTTTGTTATCAGCCCACGTGTCATGCGCCTGACACTGAGCCTTCAGTTACTCATGACAATCGCAGACAATGTGTCTTCCTTCCAGCAGATATACGATAGCATGCTTCTAAACATAGAACCACCCAGCCACCCGCGGCTTTAATCTCTCCGAAATGTTTCACATCAAATAGGAACCCGTTCACCCCTGGAGCGTTTGTGTTGAATAGATAAGAAACGTAGTGTGGAAAGGCAGTTTCTAGAAATGCTCACAAAACGCACAGTTATCTTGTTTACTGGATATGTGATCGGGACAACGTTGAAGGCGATGTAGATGAGCAGATTATTGTTTGTTGGTTACAATATTTGCAAGAGAGAGAGAGAGAGAGAGAGAGAGAGAGAGAGAGAGAGAGAGAGAGAGAGATCTACCTTCAATTTATAGATCCAAGGAAAAAGTGTTGTATCAACTCCGTTGTCCTTACATGCAGATACGGAAACACATTGTGGTATATCATTTCTCGCTCCCACTGGGACAGATGTTTCTTGTGTGATGCGACACCAAAGCAGACATCATAATGTAGGGTGGAAATAAATTTCTTGGGTGATGTCCCCCCCCCCCCCCCCCCCCCAGACTACACTTCCGGTATTGGCGACCTATTTTATAACAGTGGGTAGCAATATAACCCACTATACAGAACACGGTTTTATTGCTTTACAAAAAATACACGTCTACAAAAACCATAATGTATACAAAGAAACAAAAACATACCCACACACATATATCTACACATTTTGTCAGACGCCCAGTCGTCTTATCACGAGAGTATAACTCAAATGATATTCTATATGCTTTTTCGCGGTAATCTTGACTCATCCATTCTTGTCAACTTTGATCAGTAGTGCATGCACCTATCGGCAGAAGAATTTATGTAAACAGGGTATCTATTTGTCTCACCATACACAAGGTCATTCGGTGTTTTGCATTTGAACTCCCCAAAACGTTTTTAAGAGCAAAGAGATGTGCGTTTTCACAAAAGTGTGCAACATTACTTAGCCCCCAC
>JADBJO010030733.1:15000-17522 GCA_016801955.1 Conus betulinus | reverse complement strand
TTTTAAAATTGTATTTTATTTTGATATTATCCTGTATTGTGTTTGGGGTTATAGGTGTGAAAATAACTGTTGGAGAGAAATGGATAATTTCAGCTAAATAGAAAAATATGCGTATGTTATAGAAATCACTGTGAATGCCTGATTGACAAAGGGTTGTGTTTGCTATATATCCACTGTTTAAAAGAATGAAAAACAATATAACTAAATCTAAATGAATGTAAGCTTTCTTTTTGCCTCAAAGGAAGGGTTGAGGAAAGGGGGGGGGGGGGGGGTTGTCAGTGTGTATGGTCAGGGATGTGTTTGTTCAGTTGTGAATGCAAATCTTGATGCTTTAAGATTATCTGAGTTATTTGATTTTTTTTTTTTCTTTGGGATTTGATTTGTGATTTCACTTTCCATTTATTACTTTTTTTTTTTTTTTTCGTTTTTTTTTTTTTTTTCTTTTTTTTTTTTTTTTTTTTTTTTTTTTTTTTTTTCCAGATGTTTAGTTCCGTAAAAAATCTTCAAACAATGTTATAATTAATTATGATCAAAATACGTTGCATGATTGTTTGACGGGCATTGGAATGAAGAAATAAAAATTTTTAAAACAAAAAAGAAAAAAGAAAAAAAAAGGAAAAAAAAAAATAAATAAATAAAAAATCCCATTGTATCCTATCAAATTAGGAACCATTGCTGTCATAGGATCTAAAAGCGCAGACGTTCTTTGTGAGGCGATCTCGGAGAATAATTTACCCGCCAAACCTCACCTCTGATATCAAAAGTTTAAGAGTAGAAAAAATGAGTCTGTACTTGTTTATCAACAACGACCCAGATTCGTTCTAACATACACTGAATTTAAGAACATTTGACTTCTTTCTTTTCGCGTAAAAGTGTTGGCATTTCATTTGCTATGGAAATGCCAGAAAATCGTTTGGAAAAAAAAAAAACCTCTGAAAGAAAAGAAAAAACGAAAAACTAAATATAGTCCTAATACATCAGGCGGGCTAAGAAAAGGTAAAAAAAAACGCTGGCAATACTTTCTTTTATTTCAGGAAGTTCAATCAGTTTAAGATCATGCTGCAAGACTGGAGCAAAGAGCAAGCAGTGAAGTGCCAGTGAGCTGCTTAACGCTCTGTACTCGCTTCCAGTCAGGACACGCTCGTGTGTGTGTGTGTGTGTGTGTGTGTGTGTGTGTGTGTGTGTGTGGTGTGTGTGTGTGTGTGTGAATGCGTGCGTGCTTGCATGTGTGTGTGTGTGTGTGTTGTGTGTGTGTGTGTTGTTGTTGTTGTGTTGTTGTTGTTGTTGTTGTTGTTGTTGTTGTTCTTCTTCTTCTTTCTTCTTTCTTCTTCTTCTTCTTCTTCTTTTTTCTTCTTCTTCTTTCTTCTTCGTCTTCAGTTTAACGTCTTCCCACTAAAAGTGATATCAGACGATGTGAGTGTGTGTGTGAGTGTGCGCGCACGCATGCGTTTGTGTGTGTGTGTGTGTGTGTGTGTGTGTGTGTAATGTGTAGGACGAACGGTTAACCACTCAAAAAAAAAAAATGTTAAACAAATTTAAAGATAAATACCAACTGAACTACGTGACAAACTTTTGCAAATTGTGTAAAGATAAAACCAGTCATTTAATAATCTAGATAGAGACAGGGAACCGGATCCATCAGATGGAGTATCGTCACCAGTTTTGCTGCTAATAATTTTTTGCTCTTGGACAGTAAATTAATAGATGTTCACTCTCCAACTCTTTCTCCACACATACATTTAACATTTTTGCTGAATTTTGTTCGAAGTGAATTCAAACGCATTCTGTGCATTAAGCTTTGTATTTCTCTAGGTATGGAGACAAGGTGCTGTCTCTTGATGATGAGGCCAATATATTTTTTCCAGAATTGGGTTTAATACAGTTGCGGTAATAGTTAATTTCTGAGTTCTCTAATACATTTCTGAATTTTTTACTGGACGTTTCGTTTATTAAAGAATAACATTCACTTAAATCTAAGGGAATGTCAAGTGGTATTGATCCTTCGACATTTCGGGCTGCCTTTCTTGCAGCCTGATCGACCCTCTCATTTGCTGAAATTCCACAATGAGAAGGTACCCAGCAAAATGTGACTGTAATGCATTTAGCTGACAGAAGATGTATGACATAGTTTATTTCTGTTATTATCTCAACACGTACTTTTGGATTGGAAGACTGAATAGCGCTAAGGGCCGATTTAGAATCGGTGCATACTAGAATTTGACAAGAGTAAATAGAAAACTCAAGACGTGTTGTAATGACATCAAAATGGCAACAAGCTCAGCACTGAAAATTGAAAAATGTCTACCAAGATGGTACAACTTTTCCACTTTTAAATCAGGTATTGTAAATGCTGCTCCTGTATCCAAATTATCTAGCACTGAACCATCCGTATAGATTTTCAAATAGTTTTTTGTATGTATTTTCTAAATAAATATCGATGACATTTTTCAATATATAAGGTGGATCTTTTTTTGGACACATTTGCATAATTTGTATCAAAGGTAGCTTTGGCTTGCTCCCAT
>JADBJO010030733.1:0-10000 GCA_016801955.1 Conus betulinus | reverse complement strand
TCAACTAAAGGCAAAAAGTCAGGCTCTCTGGCAATACGCCATAGACCTTCAACGTTCAGTGACGCAAAAGTCAAAATCTACTTTTTCACATGTACACTTCTGCGCAGTAGAACTTAGGGCACAGTCTTCAGCTGTAGCCAACGCTGGCTGTACTGCAGTGGGACTAGAGTGTTCAGTGCCCTGGCCTCGCCCGTCATCTCCTGTCGCCCCTGCTGCCGCTCCGGCCCTCTGACGCCGGGGAGGCGTTCCTGTTGCCTTCAGGCTTACGTCTGTCCAGCCAGCCCTTCGGCAGTTTGGTTTGCCTGGAGTCGTCTCCACTTGAAGCCTTGGTCTTGTCCGCAACAGGGTGCTTCTCCATACTGCCAGCAGAGGCCTGAGAGCGGCCACGTGTCATGGCTGGCGAAGTCAGAGAGCCACGCGCCGACACAGGACCGTGCCTGGTGAGAGCCACCGACACGGCTCCTGCCTCGACCCCGCTCCCCACACTGGTGCCGTAGGTCCCCTCGCCTGGTGGTGTAGACTGCTGTGGGTGTGACAGAGGGGAATCCTGCCTCGACCCCCGCTTCCCACACTGGTGCCGTAGTCCCCTTGCCTGGTGTGTGTAGACTGCTGCGGGGTGGACAGAGGGGAACCCCTGCCGAAGCCTCGCGGGTGTGTGGGTGAAATGGGCACATCTCTTGACACAACATTGAGCCCAGACTCAGTGTGCACTGCCTTCAGATCATAGTTGTCATGTGAATTGGTGGTAATAGAAGCAGGTACGACAGTCTCGAGTGTCCTCGGGACAGGGTCGTCTGTGGAAAGGTCATCGGTCAATTTGTGGTAAGCGCCAGTGTCCTTGTCTCTCTGGGTGTTCAGTCTCCGTCTGCTGCTCACTGTGTCTGTCATCTTCATGGTCACTTACAGGTCTGTCCTCAGTGTTTTCAGTGTCGTCAGTGTCGACTGTCAGTGCCCAGTCCCCGCACAGATTAAAGTTACTATTGGGCACCCCGCCCTCCCCTCCTGCTTCCTCGTAAACACCCTCTTGGGAACGGTCAGTGTTGTCACGAGTCAGCTGTCTGTCTACAGTGTCGAAATCAGATAATCTGTCAGTGTGATGTGTAGTCATTCATTTGTTCAGTTGGTCGTACAGGTATTCATTCGTTCGATCGGTCGCTCAGTCTATCATTCGTTCAGTCGGTCGTACAGGTATTCTTTCGTTCAGGCGGTCGTTCAGTCGATCATTCGGTCGTTCAGTCATCTATTCGGTCAGTTGGTTGTTTAGTCATTCACTCATTCATTCATTCAGTCGGTCGATCATTCATTCATTCGTTTAGTTGGTCATTTGGTTGTTCAGTCATTCGTACATCTGTTCGGTCAGTCAGTCGTTCAGACATCCATTCGTTCAATCGGTCTGTCGGTCGTTCATACATTCATTCGTTCAGACAGTCAGTCGGCCGTTCAGACGTTCGTGAGTGAATTTGTTCGGTCGGTCACTCGTTCGGTCATTCATTCGTCCAGTCGGTCGTCGGTCGGTCGGTCGGTCGGTCGTGTCATTCGTTCATACATTATTTTGTTCGGTCGGTCGCGCATTCCGTTATTCACTCGTTCAGTCGGTCGTTAAGTAATTCATTCATTCAGTCGGTCTGTTAGTCGTTCAGACATTCGTTTGTAAGTTTATCTGGTCAATCATTCATTCATCTAGTCATTCATTCGTTCAGTCAGTCATTTTGTCGTTCATTCATTTCTTCGTTTTGTTAGTTGTTCAGACATTCATTCATTCAGACAGTTATTCAGTCACCCGTTCCTACATTTGTTCAATCAGTCGCTCGTTCAGTCATTTGTTCGCTCGTTCAGACAGTCAGTCGTTCAGTCATTTATTCTGTCAGTCGGTCGTTCAAGCTTTCGAGCATCGTCAGTCGGTCGTTAAGTCATTGATTCGTTCAGTCGGTCGTTCAGTCATTCCTGCCTTCAGTCGGTCGTTCAGTCATTTATTCATTCAGTTGGTTGTTCAGTCATTAATTCGTTGAGTCGGTCGTTAATTCATTCAGGCGGTCAGTTGGGTCGGTCAGTCAGTCAGTCATTCAGTCAGTCGGTTGGTCGTTCAGTCATTCGATCGTAAATTTGTTCGGTCGGTCGCCCGTTCCTTTCGTCATTCGTTCAGTCAGTCAATCGGTCGTTCAGTCATTCATTCGTTCATAGGGCGATTAGTCGTTAAGTCATTCGTTCGGAAATTTGTTTGGTCAGTCGGTCGTTCAGTCATTCATTCGTTCAGTCGGTCTGTTTGTCGTTCAGACATTCGTTTCGTAAACTTGTTCGGTCGCTCATTCATTCATTCATTCGTTCAGTTGGTCGTACAGACAATTATTCATTCAGCCGGTCGTTCGGTCATTCATTCGTTCAGTCAGTTCGTCGGTTCAGTCATTCAGTCGGTCAGTCGGCCGTTCAGTCATTGATCTGGTCGGTCGGTCGTTCAGTTATTCGATTGTTCAGTCAGTCGTCAGTAAATCGGTCGTTCAGTCATTTATTCGATCAATCGGTCAATAGGTTGCTCAGTTATCTATTCGTTCAGTTGGTCGCTCAGACATTCATTCGTTCAAGTCGGTCTTTCATTTATCAATTTGTTCAAGTCGGTCGTTCATTTATTAATTCGTTCAAATTGGTCCTTCAGTCACTGATTCGTTCAGTCGATCGTTCAGTTATTCATTCGTTTAATTGATCAGTCGGTCGTTCAGTCAGTCATTCGTTCAGTCGGTCTTTCAGTCATTCAGTCGGTCGTTGATTATTTTTTGTTCAGTCGGTCATTCAGTCATTCATCATTCGTTCAGTCGGTGGTTCAATCATTGATTCGTTCAGTCGTTCATTCGGTCGTTCAGCTATTGATTCGTTCGGTCGGTCGGTTGGTCGTTCAGTCATGATTCGGTCAATCGGTCGTTCAGTCATTTGCTCATTCAATTAGACAGTCGGTCGTTTAGTCATTGATTCGTTCAGTCGGTCGATCAGTCATTGATTCGTTCGGTCGGTCAGTCGCTCGATCAGTCATTGATTGGTCAGTCGGTCGATCACTCGTTGATTCGTTCAGTCGTCGTTCAGTCACAGATGCAGGGCGCGACATGGGTGGAGGTACACACAGGACGAGGGAGGTACACAGGACGAGGGTGCTGGTCGTGACAAGGATGGGCGTACATGGAAAAGGGGGGGGGGGGGGGGGGGGAGAAAGAAGCAAATACAGGGTATGGCTTGTGGGGATAACATGGGACGCGGATGCAGGGTACGCGATGGGTACGGGGGTCACGGATGGCAGTGTACAACATGGTTACAGGTATAGTGGCGGGTATGGAGGACGCGGATACAGCAGGTGACATTAGTTGTGGTACGGCAGTCGAGAATGCAGGGTAATATCGTAATATGACGGGGGGGGGGGGGGGGGGGGGGGGGGGGGGGGGCAAGGGGAGAAGAGGTGCAAATACAGGGCATGACATGGATGGGGGACGTGGACGCTGGGCGTAACCTGGGTGGGGGTGCAGGGGGGCGTGGATGCAATGGGTGACATAGCTGGAAGTACAGGGAGTGCAGGTGTTGGGACTTCACATCGGTGGGGATAGGGGGCGCGGATTTCAGATCATGATTTGGGTTTGGGTAGAGGGAAAGGCGGGGGAAGGCAGGGAGAGGGGGGTTCGCGTCCATTTGAGAGCGTGACATGATGGGGACAAGGGGAAGGAGGGGGGGAGGGGAGTGTTCATCGCCTGTCATCAATGGGAAGAGTGTGGGGGGGAGGCCAATTTCAAGGTGTGTGACATGGATTTGGGTAGGGAGGGTGCAGATTACCCTGATAGAGATGTGGGTAGGATAGGGAGAATACAGGATGTTAGCTGGGTGGGCGCACAGGATGCACAGATTTCAGGGCGTGACATGGGTGAGGGAGTAGTAGATATGACATGAGTTGGGGAACAGGAAGTGAAGACTCAGGACCTGACATGTGTGGGGGGTATGGGGGGCGTCGATGCAGCATGTGACATCGGTGGGCGTGCATGGGAAGAGTATATTTGGGCAGACGGAGGACGGATACAGGGCACGCGTGACACGGGTGGGTGCATTGGGGCAAAGGGGCGCGGTTGAAGGGCATGAATAGGGTGGGTGTTTTAGGGGCAAAGGGGCGCGGTTGAAGGGCATGAATAGGGTGGGTGTTTGGGGGCAAAGGGGCGCGGTTTGAAGGGCATGAATAGGGTGAGTGTTTTGGGGCAAAGGGGCGCGGTTGAAGGGCATGAATAGGGTGGGTGTTTGGGGGCAAAGGGACGGTTGAAGGGCATGAATAGGGTGGGTGTTTGGGGGCAAAGGGACGCAGTTGAAGGGCATGAATAGGGTGGGTGTTTGGGGCAAAGGGGCGCGGTTGAAGGGCATGAATAGGGTGGGTGTTTTGGGGCAAAGGGGCGCGGTTGAAGGGCATGAATAGGGTGGGTGTTTGGGGGCAAAGGGACGGTTGAAGGGCATGAATAGGGTGGGTGTTTGGGGGCAAAGGGGCGCAGTTGAAGGGCATGAATAGGGTGGGTGTTTGGGGGCAAAGGGGCGCGGTTGAAGGGCATGAATAGGGTGGGTGTTTGGGGGCAAAGGGGCGCGGTTGAAGGGCATGAATAGGGTGGGTGTTTGGGGGCAAAGGGACGGGTGAAGGGCTTGACATGGTGGGTGTAATGGGCAGAGGGGACTCGCATGAAGGGCGTGACGTGGGCGGGTGTATTGGGAAAAAAGTGACGCAGATGAAAGGCGTGACGAGGGTCTTTTATTGGGGCACAGGAGTGTGTGTGTGGGGGGGGGGAGGTAACGGATCCAGCTTGTAAATGGGTGGGGGCAAGGGCGCGGGGCAGGAAAGAGTAGTCACTTGGGAAGGGAAAGAAAGGAGCATGTAGGTAACCAAACGGGGGTAAAGGAGACGGGTGGGTGGGTGCGGATTTCAGGGTGTGACATGGGGCTGGATATGGGGAGCACGGGTTTTAGAGCATGATTTAGGTTGGGGTAGGGTAGGGAAGGCGTGGTGTGGTGGGCTTACAGGACACAAGGCCTGGCATGGGTTAAGGAATAGAAGGCGTGACGTGACTGGCTTACAGGACACAAGCCTGGCATGGGTTAAGGAATAGAAGGCGTGACGTGGTGGGCTTACAGGACACAAGGCCTGGCATGGGTTAAGGAGTAGAGGGCGTGACGTGGTGGGCTTACAGGACACAAGCCTGGCATGGGTTAAGGAGTAGAGGGCGTGACATGACTGGCTTACAGGACACAAGGCCTGGCATGGGTTAAGAATAGAAGGCATGACGTGACTGGCTTACAGGACACAAGGTCTGGCATGGATTAAGGAATAGAAGGCGTGACGTGACTGGCTTACAGGACACAAGGTCTGGCATGGTTTAAGGAATAGAAGGCGTGACGTGGTGGCCTCACAAGACACCAGGCCTGGCATGGGTTAGGAATAGAAGGCGTGGTGGGCTTACAGGACGCAAGGCCTGGCATGGGTTACAGAATAGAGGGTGTGGCGTGGTGGGCTTACAGAACAGAAGGCTTGGCATGGGTTAAGGAATAGAAGGCGTGACGTGGTGGCCTTACAAGACACCAGGCCTGACTGGGTTAAGAAATAGAGGACGCAGATTTCAGGGCATGAGATGTGTGGGTAAACAGGGAGTGGAGATTTCAAGGCATGACGGCGGAGGGGGGGGGTGGGGTGGGGTGGTGTTGAGGGGGGAGGGCTTACAGAGAGGTCGATGAAGGGTATGACGTAGGTGGGCGTATTGGGGCAGAGGCGTCGCGAATGACAAACATGGCGTAAGTGGGCGAATTCGGGAAAATGTGCTGTAGATAATATGGCAGAGCAGCGAGGATGAAGTGCTTGACATATGTGGGCGTGTTGGGGCTGAGGGGGCGCAGATTAAGGGCGTGACAATCGTGTCTTACTGGGACAGGGTGGGGGATGAAGAACGTGACATGGGCGGGCGCATTGGGGCAGAGGTAGTGTGGGATGAAAGGCATGACATGGTTGGACGTATTGGGACAGAGGGGCCCGGATGAAGGGCATGTAATGGGTGTCTTATTGGGACAGAGGCGCGTGGATGAAGGGCATGCAATGGGTGTCTTATTGGGACAGAGGCGCGTGGATGAAGGGCATGTAATGGTGTCTTATTGGGACAGAGGGGCCCGGATGAAGGGCATGTAATGGGTGTATTATTGGGGCAGAGGGGTGTGGATGAAGGGCATGTAATGGGTGTCTTATTGGGACAGAGGGGTGTGGATGAAGGGCATGCAATGGGTGTCTTATTGGGACAGAGGCGCGTGGATGAAGGGCATGTAATGGGTGTCTTATTGGGACAGGGGGGCCCGGATGAAGGGAATGTAATGGGTGTCTTATTGGGACAGAGGCGCGTGGACGAAGGGCATGTAATGGGTGTCTTATTGGGACAGAGGGGCGTGGATGAAGGGCATGTAATGGGTGTCTTATTGGGACAGAGGCGCGTGGATGAAGGGCATGTAATGGGTGTCTTATTGGGACAGAGGGGCGTGGATGAAGGGCATGTAATGGGTGTCTTATTGGGACAAAGGGGTGTGGATGAAGGGCATGCAATGGGTGTCTTATTGGGACAGAGGGGCGTGGATGAAGGGCATGTAATGAGTGTCTTATTTGGACAGAGGCGCGTGGATGAAGGGCATGTAATGGGTGTCTTATTGGGACAGAGGGGCCCGGATGAAGGGCATATAATGGGCGTCTTATTGGGACGGGGGGGGGGGGGGGGGGGGGGGGGGGGGGGGGGGGGAGGAAGGGCATGTAATGGGGTCTTATTGGGACAAGGGGGGGGGGGGGGGGGGGAGGAAGAGGAAAGGGCATGACATGGGTGTTTTACTGGGGCAGCAAGGAAGAAGGCGTGACATAGGTGGTGTCTTGAGGGCAGAGGATTAGGATGGGTGTGGACACATCCGTGACAAAGCTGGGCGAGCTGGAGGGGGAAAAGGGGAGGGGGGGGGGGGGGGAGGATGCAACGCATGAAACAGAATAGCGTAAGGAGGGGGGTGGGGAGGAGTGTCGATGCACATGAGTGGGCGTGTTGGGGAGTAGGGAGCGTGCAGACTATGGCATGATGGAGATGGGAGCAGGATAGGGAGGATGCAAGGTGTGTCATGCGTGGGCGTATTGGATGCACAGATTTCAGGGCGTGACATGGGTGAGGGCATATAACACAGCGTGAGTGTGGGAAGATTCAGGGCCAGGCATGGGGTGGGGGGGGGGGGGGGGGGGGGGGGGGGGCGGCGGGCGTCGATGCAGGGCGTGATATGAGTGGGCATGCAATGGAGGAGAGGGGCACAGATGAAGGGCCTGATGTGGTGGATATATTGGGGCAGAGGGGACATGGCTGAAGGGCGTGACATGGTGGATATATTGGGGCAGAGGGGGCACGGATGAAGGGCGTGACGTGGTGGATATATTGGGGCAGAGGGGGCACAGATGAAGGGCGTGACGTGGTGGATATATTGGGGCAGAGGGGGCACGGATGAAGAGTGGTGGATGGATGGGGCAGAGGGGGCGTGACGTGGTGGATATATTGGGGCAGAGGGGGGACACGGATGAAGGGCGTGACGTGGTGGATATATTGGGGCAGAGGGGCACGGATGAAGGGCGTGACGTGGTGGATATATTGGGGCAGAGGGGGCACGGATGAAGGGCGTGACATGGCGGGATATACTGGGGCAGAGGGGGCATGGAAAGGGCGTGACATGGCGGGCATACTGGGCATCCTGGGGAAGACGGGGTGATGGATGAAGGGCGTGACATGGGCAGACGGGGCTTGGGGAAGAGGGGGCACGGATGAGGGGCGTGACATGGTGGATATCTTGGGGCAGAGGGGACACGGATGAAGGGCGTGACATGGTGGATATATTGGGGCAGAGGGGGACACGGATGAAGGGCGTGACGTGGTGGATATATTGGGGCAGAGGGGAGATGGATGAAGGGCGTGACGTGGTGGATATATTGGGGCAGAGGGGGCACGGATGAAGGGTGGATATATTGAAGGGGGCACGGATGCGGGCGTGACATAGCGGGCGTAGGGGCAGAGGGGCCATGTATAAAGGGATGACATGGGTGGAGAACTGCAAAGGGGTGGGAGTGGGTGAGGGGGACGGACGCAGCGCTAACCTTTTGAAATTGGAAATGAAATGAGGCAGGGAACGGTAAACAATAAACAGTAAACAAGTGGGTAGTTTTTGCTCCCATAAGGAAACCTAACACAGAGTAACTTTTATTCAAGACTGGCACAGCCTTTTAAACTTGAATAAAGTCAGACAAAATACAAAGACGAACAATCTAATAGTGGGGGGAAAACAAACGGAGGCCAACAACTATGTCTTCATAGTAATGACTTGGCAAAACTTTGAACTTAAGGACGGGGGGGGGGGGGGGGGGGGGGGGGCAGGAGGTTGAAGATGTAAAACCTGGGAACATGAAATTAAGAAGCGCTGGTTTTCCCCCCACTATTAGATTGTTCGTCTTTGTATTTGTCTGACTTTATTCAAGTTTTAAAAGACACACACACAAACCACACACACACACACACACAAACGAATGACAGGCGAACATTCTTAGCCCCCATCCGAGCCCCCGAGCCCCCACTCACCCCATCCATCATATTTCCACGCCCCTCAACCCCCAGCCCATCTCCCCCCCCCCCCCCCCCCCCCAACCCCACCCCCCCCGCCCCCCCCCCCCCCCCCACCACCCCCCCCCCCCCCCCCCCCCCACCCCCCCCCCCCCCCCCCAAGCAGTTGCATCGGTCATTAACTACACAATGAGGGAGTTAGGCAACATCAAAACCGATAGGCCCACTCCGTGGCCCCCACCCCTTCACCCCCACTCAACCCCATCCCTCACATTTCTATGCCCCCGCCCTCCCGAGCAGCAATGTCCGGTGCCTGGCGTTCTCTCACTGAGGAAGCGTATAAGTGTCAGTGCCGTACCACGCCACGGTTTTTATTCCGTTCAGTCTGGGGCAAAAGCTATATAAAATATAGATACAAACTTCCATCCACTCTCTGTCTCCCCTGAACACAGCATCTGAACAGCAATGCACGTGGGCTCGGGGCGACATTCTACTTGTTGCAAGGTAAATGTGACTTCATATTTCTCGTTGACCTTAGGTTTATATTTACGAGGCTTAGGACATTGGATAGGTACGTCAACATACAATAGGGCTTGGCTGACGGTTCTCTCTATAGTTGCAGAAGAAAATAAAATAAATGCGTGTTCAGTTGGATTCTGGTGGTGCACACGCGCACCACACACACACACACACACACACACACACACACACACACACACACACACACACACACACGCGCGCGCGCACGCGCGCGCGCGCAACACACACACACCACACACCACACAACACCCCGCACGCACGCACACACACACAACGCACGCACACACACACACACCACACACACCAACACACACACGCACACCACACACACACACACACACCACACAAACACACACACACACACACACCACACACACACACCACACACACCACACAACAGGCACATCACACACACACATACCTGCACGCACGCACGCACGCACGCACCACACATACACACACACACGCATGCATGCACGCTGTGCGCATGACGCATGCGGCATGCACTCAAACACGCACACACTGTAGCACACACCACAACCAGCACACACACGATGCCCGACCACACCAACACGACCACTGCACGCACACAACCACGCGCCACACAACACACACACACACGCACACACACCCACAAACACAACACACACAACACACACACACACACACCACACACACCCCAACACACACAAACGCACTCTCTCTCTCTCTCTGTATCTCTCTCTCTCTCTCTCTCTCTCTCTCTTCTCTCTCTCTCACACACACAACACACACACACCCATCGGGCGCGGCGCCGCGCACACCCCACACCGTAAAAAAACCATTTGCTCAACACGATAGCAGACTTTTTG
>JADBJO010030732.1:0-17523 GCA_016801955.1 Conus betulinus | reverse complement strand
TCTGAAGGGCTGGGGAACAGGGGGAGAGGACGGGAGAAAGATGAGACTGTTTTCAAATTCAACCACATGCTCTGGACGTTTCGATCCATGCGAGACGCACGCACGGACAGCCAGGGCTGCATGTCCGTTCAGCAAAACATTTCGGTTTTTAGCTCTATATATACTGATCAAAGTGAGGTTTGCTGATCTGTGTAGGCGCGATGACAGAGACCACGTGTTTTAATTAACAGCCTGGCGGCAAACATCAGCAGTCCATGGTGACTGGCTGTGCTTTGCTCTTCTTCCACCAGCGTTAGACCAAGGAGGAGAACTCTTCCTGTTGAAAGAAAGGGGAGGAAAAAAAAAAAAAAAAAAAAAAAAAAAAAAACGGAAAAAAAAGAAGAAAAAAAGGTCAACTACATCACATGCCGAAATGCCGTTTTGACTGATCTGACGCTGAAACTATGAACCATTCTGTATTTTCCCGTGGGCGGATCTGGTTTTGAGTCGGGAGGGGTGTGGTGGTGGGAGGCGGTGGGTTAAAGTGCAGGTGGAAATCCACACACGGAAAATAAGCGCATATCGCATGGGTTCGGGTCGTGTGGACCTCAAGAGCAGGTTGCTGACTTTTCACAGCGGATTAGAGGAGTGGGGGAAAGGAGGAGGAGGGTTCTTCAGTTTTCTTTATATATATATTTAGGGGGGCGGGGGGGGGGGATGTTGTTCCCCTCCTCGCCTCCTTCCGCCCTTCCTTCCGCGCGCCCCCCCCCCCCCCCCCCCCACCCCGCACCTCAACCGCACGTACTAAGCGCCATTCTGAAGGAATCTTCGCCTCGCTGGACAAACTGCTCAAGCTGCACCTGAGCTGACGGTGTCAGCGACAAAAGCATCCACAGAAGGGGCCGGATAGAGACCCAGTTTGGTAGCCCGCCCCCCTCAGTCTCCATGTCATTGACTGGCGCCTGCACGGACAGCCCAAAGATCCAGCTGCCTTCAGCGATGACCCAGGGAAGACTCAAAGAGTGCATGCTGCCTCATAAGTGGAAACAGACGACACTAAAATCAAAGCAGATTGCATATCTGTGTCTGCATCAGGATATACTGTCAGGCAGGGGGAAAGGGGGAAGAAGGTGAGTGAGTGTGTGTGGGGGGGGGGGGGGGGGAGGGAGATCTGGATGCCCAGGCACTCCCCCCCCCCCCACCCCCTTAATATATTCATACCAGCATGTTTAGTGAATAGTCACCACGTCAGCTTCCATGAGAGGGCTTCCTGGCACCTCAGTCATTATGTTCAGCCGTCAGAGGGTTCCTGCAAGTGCGTGGCCATACTGGGTGAGATGCGTAGTGTCTGATCTTCTCCTGTGTCCTTGTGACTGTGCAGGAGGTCTGCCCGCTGGGCCTCAGCCGACACATACCGACTTCAGGGCTGCTCGTGGTTTGTCTGGTTGCCCCGTTAATTCGGGGCTAACATACATCAAACAGTGCGGGTTTGGACTCCCAAGCGTTTATTCTCTTAACCTGGTTCGCGATACCTTCTTCCGTATCATCTGGTGCACCCCCAGTACAGCGCATGCGCAAGGCTTGAGGGATCCCCGATCCACCAACCTGGGGACGCGCCTCTATGGTGTATAGCCAGCCCCAGCGCGAGGGGCTGGGGGTTCGCCTCCCAGACCTGTAACCGTGGCGTCGCGGCTGGACTTCGGTGAGCCTAAGCTCCTTAAGAATTGAACCGCCATTGTGTGAACACAGCGATTTTTTTTCATCCTTCATTTAAAAGAACCATTTTCTTTCTGGTTAAAAAAAAACCTTACCTTTTACGCTCTTATCTCCTCCCCCCCCCCCCCCCCATCGTTCCCCTTTCACTTTTCCGCCACTCTCTTTCCCCTGTCCCCCCCACCCCTGCCCACCTCCCCTCAGCTTGAAAACCTCCCAGTGCCGCTGATCTGTTGCCTAGTGGTCTTGGGGTTTTCTTTCTTGAAATTTCTTCCTCGGCGTTGTTCGCCTTCTGGCGCTTCATGATGGGAGGAAAACAAAAAAAAAAAAAAAAATGTACGTTTGGTACGCCGTGGTGCTGGAGAAAAAAGGTTGGCCTGTTTACGACATGCCGTAAACGTCGAATGACCGCACCGGAACAGCCGTGATGTGAATCTGTTGGCCGTAGCTTTCGATGCATCGTGTCTGCTTGGGGTGCGGGGTGGGGGAGGGGGAGCAGAGAAAGTGGAGGAGAGGAAGGGGGGTTCCTCCTCTTTCAATTATCAGATGATGTATACCCGTGTTGGGGATTTTACAGTTGCCCCGCTGGCCTGCTGGGAACGGAAAGCGATACGTCAAGTGGGATGAGGCGTTGGACGTGTGGATAGATAGATTGTGTGTGTGTGTGTGTGTGTGTGTGTGTGTGTGTGTGGTGTGTGTATATGTGTGTGTGTGTGTGTCCCATGTGTGTATGCATGTGTGTGAGTGTTATTATTATTATTATATTGGGTATTTATATAGCGCCTATCCTTGGTCACAGACCAAGCTCTAAGCGCTTTACACTAAACACACTACCTCACTCAATCAACGGGCTGCCTACCCAGGTAGAGCCGGCCGAAGAACAGCCTACTGGTGCTCATTCAGTCGTTTCCCGTACCATTCAAATATCAGTCTCTCATTTTCATTTATCCTCCAGGTTATCACATAGGACGCATGCAATGTACACGGAGACCTTGGCTTCATCTGTTGCGCAGTCGCTTGGGTTTTTTTGCTTTGTTCGCCTTCAAGCGTTTCATGGTGGAGGAGGGGGAGGGGAGTACTGTAAGCCATGTTCGGCATGCCGGAGTGCCGGAAACGTGTTCACGACATGCCGTGAAGTTTAATGATCGGATCGGAAAAGCCACAGGACAGTCCTGGCGGCCGTGGGACGAATTGTCTCTGCTTTGGGGGGGTGGGGGGGGGGGGGGGGGGGGGGGGGGGGGGGGGCGCGCAGAGAAAGTGGAGACGATAAGGGGGTTCTCCTCTTTCAATGACCAGGATATCTATACCCGTGTTGGGGATTTTACAGTTGCCCCGCTGGCCTGCTGGGAATGGAAAGTGATACGTCAAGTGGAATGAGGCGTTGGACGCGTGGATAGACGGATGGATAGTGTGTGAGAGAGAGAGTGTGTGTGTGTGTGTTGTTGTGTTGTTGTTGTTGTTGTTGTTGTTCTTCTTCTTCTTCTCTTCTTCTTCGATTTAACGTCTTTTCACTTTAAAGTGATATTAGACAGGAAGTGAGCGTTTACTTGTATATCTGTATGAGTGTATAGTATGCATGCGTGCTTGCGCGCGCGCGCGCGCGCGCGCGCGCGCGTGTGTGTGTGTGTGTGTGTGTGTGCGCGCGCGCGCTTGTGTGTGTGCGCCTGTGTGTGTGTTAAATATTAGTGGAAATACTACGTAAGAACAATCCTTAGAAAAAAAGCAACATTAACAATTCAATCTGTAATAAACAAAACAAAACAGTCCAAGATATATGAAGAAATCATAAAAACGAGCCGACTGGACTTATCAGTAAGTTCTGAACAAAGTTCAAAAGAAATACAGGTTCTTGGAAAATGCATTTAGATCCATCTTTTCTGAATTTTGATAGAGCTGATTCAAAATAAGAACAAAAGTACAGAATATGTGTTGTACAACTAACAACAGCCCAACATACACATTGGATGTTTTTTATGAACTTGGTTTTGAAAAGCGTTTAACCTAAGTCTATAAAACAATGAAACACTTTTTTTTTGCGGTGCATTGGGTGTTTACTGACATTAAAAAAAAAAAAATGTATAACTTATTAATGAATTCTTTTTTGAGAAATTTTGTGATCGAGCGTTTAAACAACACTTTATTGAAGAATTAGGCTTATGTACTTTGGGAAGCATGTAGTCTTTATATATCTTTTCAAAATGTTCAAAAGAAACGTTTCGTAATAGAGAGTAACCTTCTTGTAAACTTAAAAGAATGGGAATATCCTTGGATTTAAAAGATTTTTTGCACCGGCCCCGAGCAGTACGATCAGCCCATTCATTTCCACATATTGAACAATGAGATGGGATCCAACAAAAGTAAACTGCGATACCCCCTTGATATAAGAACATGAATAAGTACTTTAATTTTCTGTGATGATTTCAGCTCGGTTTTTCGGATTTCTTGTTTCTAAAGCTGGAGAACTGATTTAGAGTCCACACAAAGGAGTGCACCATAATAAAAAATTGAATGGTGTATCAATGACATACTGAATGCTATTATTAATTCAGCTGTGAAAATGGAGAGGTTCTTAGCAAGGTAAAAAGATTTCTCAATTTTTAAAGTGGGGATGACAAAACCACAGCCTGCCTGATTGTCTAATAAAGAACCATCAGTGAAGATTTTTTAGATGATTGCGATAAAGATCATTCATATGGGATCTAGCTTCATATGCAAGAACATTGATGTTATTAAATTTGGACAATTGTGTATTGTTATAATCAAACTTTGCCTTAAAAAGCTCCCACTTTGGGATGGGACTTACTGGAAAACGCACAGCTAATTTCTTTTGATTAGTGTTTAATTTTGTCAATACTTTAGAAGAAAATGTAAAAATAGTTTTATTAGATCGGATACGTTTTGCACGCTTAGGAAAATGAATATCGGACCTAATTTCAAGTTTCATTTGATTTGAATTTTGGACGGTAGAACATCTTAAAATTTATTTGCACAGGCTAATTTTCGATGATCATCAATTGTGTGTGTGTGTGTGTGTGTGTGTGTGTGTGTGTGTGTGTGTGTGTGTGTGTGTGTGTGTGTGTGTGTGTGTGTGTGTTTAGAGAGAGAGAGAGAGAGAGAATGAAGGAGTGGTTTATTGTGGCAAGCTTTACCAAGCCCATTCACAAGGATGGGAAATGGAGGGCCTGTGCATAAACAAAAATTAGAAATAATCATTATCAATACATGAGGGGAGAGAGACAGACAGACAGACATACACACACACACACACACACACACACACACACACACACACAGAGTTTCTGAAGGGCTGGGGACAGGGGGAGAGGAAGGGAAAGATGAGACTGTTAAAATTCAACCACATGCTCTGACGTTTCGATCCATGCGAGACGCACGCACGGCCAGCCAGTCTGCAGTCAGTTCAGCAAACACATTTTCGGTTTTTAGCTCTATATATACTGATCAAAGTGAGGTTTGCTGATCTATGTAGGCGCGATGACAGAGACCACGTGTTTTAATTAACAGCCTGGCGGCAAAACATCAGCAGTCCATGGTGACTGGCTGTGCTTTGCTCTTCTTCCACCAGCGTTAGACCAAGGAGGAGAACTCTTCCTGTTGAAAGAAAGGGGAGGAAAAAAAAAAAAAAAAAAAAAAAAAAAAAAAAAAAAGAAAAAAAAAAGAAAAAAAAAGGTCAACTACATCACATGCCGAAATGCCGTTTTGACTGATCTGACGCTGAAACTATGAACCATTCTGTATTTTCCCGTGGGCGGATCTGGTTTTGAGTCGGGAGGGGTGTGGTGGTGGGAGGCGGTGGGTTAAAGTGCAGGTGGAAATCCACACACGGAAAATAAGCGCATATCGCATGGGTTCGGGTCGTGTGACCTCAAGAGCAGGTTGCTGACTTTTCACAGCGGATTAGAGGAGTGGGGGAAAGGAGGAGGGATGGTTCTTCAGTTTCTTTATATATATATATTTAGGGGGGGGGGGGGGGGGGATGTTGTTCCCCTCCTCGCCCTCTCTTCCGCCCTTCCTTCCGCGCCCCCCCCCCCCCCCCCCCCCCCCAAACCGCACGTACTAAGCGCCATTCTGAAGGAATCTTCGCCTCGCTGGACAAACTGCTCAAGCTGCACCTGAGCTGACGGTGTCAGCGACAACAGCATCCACAGAAGGGGCCGGATAGAGACCCAGTTTGGTAGCCCGCCCCCCTCAGTCTCCATGTCATTGACTGGCGCCTGCACGGACAGCCCAAAGATCCAGCTGCTTCAGCGATGACCCAGGGAAGACTCAAAGAGTGCATGCTGCCCTCATAAGTGGAAACAGACGACACTAAAATCAAAGCAGATTGCATATCTGTCTCTGCATCAGGATATACTGTCAGGCAGGGGGAAAGGGGGAAGAAGGTGAGTGTGTGTGTGTGGGGGGGGGGGGGGGAGGGAGATCTGGATGCCCAGGCACTCCCCCCCCCCCCACCCCCTTAATATATTCATACCAGCATGTTTTAGTGAATAGTCACCACGTCAGCTTCCATGAGAGGGCTTCCTGGCACCTCAGTCATTATGTTCAGCCGTCAGAGGGTTCCTGCAAGTGCGTGGCCATACTGGGTGAGATGCGTAGTGTCTGATCTTCTCCTGTGTCCTTGTGACTGTGCAGGAGGTCTGCCCGCTGGCCTCAGCCGACACATACCGACTCAGGGCTGCTCGTGGTTTGTCTGGTTGCCCCGTTAATTCGGGGCTAACATACATCAAACAGTGCGGGTTTGGACTCCCAAGTGTTTATTCTCTTAACCTGGTTCGCGATACCTTCTTCCGTATCATCTGGTGCACCCCCAGTACAGCGCATGCGCAAGGCTTGAGGGATCCCCGATCCACCAACCTGGGGACGCGCCTCTATGGTGTATAGCCAGCCCCAGCGCGAGGGGCTGGGGGTTCGCCTCCCAGACCTGTAACCGTGGCGTCGCGGCTGGACCTCGGTGAGCCTAAGCTCCTTAAGAATTGAACCGCCATTGTGTGAACACAGCGATTTTTTTTTTCATCCTTCATTTAAAAGAACCATTTTCTTTGGTTAAAAAAAAAACCTTACCTTTTACGCTCTTATCTCCTCCCCCCCCCCCCCCTCCCCCCATCGTTCCCCTTTCACTTTTCCGCCACTCTCTTTCCCCCTGTCCCCCCCACCCCCTGCCCACCTCCCCTCAGCTTGAAAACCTCCCAGTGCCGCTGATCTGTTGCCTAGTGGTCTTGGGGTTTTCTTTCTTGAAATTTCTTCCTCGGCGTTGTTCGCCTTCTGGCGCTTCATGATGGGAGGAAAACAAAAAGAAAAAAAAAAATGTACGTTTGGTACGCCGTGGTGCTGGAGAAACAGGTTGGCCTGTTTACGACATGCCGTAAACGTCGAATGACCGCACCGGAACAGCCGTGATGTGAATCTGTTGGCCGTAGCTTTCGATGCATCGTGTCTGCTTGGGGTGCGGGGTGGGGGAGGGGAGCAGAGAAAGTGGAGGAGAGGAAGGGGGGTTCTCCTCTTTCAATTATCAGATGATGTATACCCGTGTTGGGGATTTTACAGTTGCCCCGCTGGCCTGCTGGGAACGGAAAGCGATACGTCAAGTGGGATGAGGCGTTGGACGTGTGGATAGATAGATTGTGTGTGTGTGTGTGTGTGTGTGTGTGTGTGTGTGTGTGTGTGTGTGTATAGTGTGTGTGTGTGTGTGTCCATGTGTGTATGCATGTGTGTGAGTGTTATTATTATTATTATATTGGGTATTTATATAGCACCTATCCTTGGTCACAGACCAAGCTCTAAGCGCTTTACACTAAACACACTACCTCACTCAATCAACGGGCTGCCTACCCAGGTAGAGCCGGCCGAAGAACAGCCTACTGGCGCTCATTCAGTCGTTTCCCGTACCATTCAAATATCAGTCTCTCATTTTCATTTATCCCTCCAGGTTCTCACATAGGACGCATGCAATGTACACGGAGACCTTGGCTTCATCTGTTGCGCAGTCGCTTGGGTTTTTTTTGCTTTGTTCGCCTTCAAGCGTTTCATGGTGGGAGGAGGGGGAGGGGAGTACTGTAAGCCATGTTCGGCATGCCGGAGTGCCGGAAACGTGTTCACGACATGCCGTGAAGTTTAATGATCGGATCGGAAAAAGCCACAGGACAGTCCTGGCGGCCGTGGGACGAATTGTCTCTGCTGTGGGGGGGGGGAGGGGGAGGGGGGGGGGGGGGGGGGGCGCGCAGAGAAAGTGGAGACGATAAGGGGGTTCTCCTCTTTCAATGACCAGGATATCTATACCCGTGTTGGGGATTTTACAGTTGCCCCGCTGGCCTGCTGGGAATGGAAAGTGATACGTCAAGTGGAATGAGGCGTTGGACGCGTGGATAGACGGATGGATAGTGTGTGAGAGAGAGAGTGTGTGTGTGTGTGTGTGTGTTGTTGTTGTTGTTGTTGTTGTTGTTCTTCTTCTTCTTCTTCTTCTTCGATTTAACGTCTTTTCACTTTAAAGTGATATTAGACAGGAAGTGAGCGCGTTTACTTGTATATCTGTATGAGTGTATAGTATGCATGCGTGCTTGCGCGCGCGCGCGCGCGCGCGCGCGCGCGCGCGCGTGTGTGTGTGTGTGTGTGTGTGTGTGCGCGCGCGCGCTTGTGTGTGTGCGCCTGTGTGTGTGTTAAATATTAGTGGAAATACTACGTAAGAACAATCCTTAGAAAAAAAGCAACATTAACAATTCAATCTGTAATAAACAAAACAAAACAGTCCAAGATATATGAGAAATCATAAAAACGAGCCGACTGGACGTATCAGTAAGTTCTGAACAAAGTTCAAAAGAAATACAGGTTCTTGGAAAATGCATTTAGATCCATCTTTTCTGAATTTTGATAGAGCTGATTCAAAATAAGAACAAAAAAGTACAGAATATGTGTTGTACAACTAACAACAGCCCAACATACACATTGGATGTTTTTTATGAACTTGGTTTTGAAAGCGTTTAACCTAAGTCTATAAAACAATGAAACACTTTTTTTTTTGCGGTGCATTGGGTGTGTTTACTGACATTAAAAAAAAAAAAAAATGTATAACTTATTAATGAATTCTTTTTTTGAGAAATTTTGTGATCGAGCGTTTAAACAACACTTTATTGAAGAATTAGGCTTATGTACTTTGGGAAGCATGTAGTCTTTATATATCTTTTTTTCAAAATGTTCAAAAGAAACGTTTCGTAATAGAGAGTAACCTTCTTGTAAACTTAAAAGAATGGGAATATCCTTGGATTTAAAAGATTTTTTTTGCACCGGCCCGAGCAGTACGATCAGCCCATTCATTTCCACATATTGAACAATGAGATGGGATCCAACAAAAGTAAACTGCGATACCCCTTGGTATAAGAACATGAATAAGTACTTTAATTTCTGTGATGATTTCAGCTCGGTTTTTCGGATTTCTTGTTTCTAAAGCTTGGAGAACTGATTTAGAGTCCACACAAAGGAGTGCACCATAAAAAAATTGAATGGTGTATCAATGACATACTGAATGCTATTAATTCAGCTGTGAAAATGGAGAGGTTCTTAGCAAGGTAAAAAGATGTCTCAATTTTTAAAGTGGGGATGACAAAAACAGCCTGCCTGATTGTCTAATAAAGAACCATCAGTGAAGATTTTTAGATGATTGCGATAAAGATCATTCATATGGGATCTAGCTTCATATGCAAGAAACATTGATGTTATTAAATTTGGACAATTGTGTATATTGTATAATCAAACTTTGCCTTAAAAAGCTCCCACTTTGGGATGGGACTTACTGGAAAACGCACAGCTAATTTCTTTTGATTAGTGTTTAATTTTGTCAATACTTTAGAAGAAAATGTAAAAAATAGTTTTTTATTAGATCGGATACGTTTTGCACGCTTAGGAAAATGAATATCGGACCTAATTTCAAGTTTCATTTTGATTTGAATTTTGGACGGTAGAAACATCTTAAAATTTATTTGCACAGGCTAATTTTCGATGATCATCAATTGTGTGTGTGTGTGTGTAAGTGTGTGTGTGTGTGTGTGTGTGTGTGTGTGTGTGTGTGTGTGTGTGTGTGTGTGAAGAGAGAGAGAGAGAGAGAGAATGAAGGAGTGGTTTATTGTGGCAAGCTTTACCAAGCCCATTCACAAGGATGGGAAATGGAGGGCCTGTGCATAAACAAAAATTAGAAATAATCATTATCAATACATGAGGGGAGAGAGAGAGACAGACAGACAGACACACACACACACACACACACACACACACACACACACACAGAGTTTCTGAAGGGCTGGGGACAGGGGGAGAGGAAGGGAAAAGATGAGACTGTTAAAATTCAACCACATGCTCTGACGTTTCGATCCATGCGAGACGCACGCACGGCCAGCCAGTCTGCAGTCAGTTCAGCAAACACATTTCGGTTTTTAGCTCTATATATACTGATCAAAGTGAGGTTTGCTGATCTATGTAGGCGCGATGACAGAGACCACCACGTGTTTTAATTAACAGCCTGGCGGCAAACATCAGCAGTCCATGGTGACTGGCTGTGCTTTGCTCTTCTTCCACCAGCGTTAGACCAAGGAGGAGAACTCTTCCTGTTGAAAGAAAGGGGAGGAAAAAAAAAAAAAAAAAAAAAAAAAACGGGAAAAAAAAAAAAGAAAAAAAAGGTCAACTACATCACATGCCGAAATGCCGTTTTGACTGATCTGACGCTGAAACTATGAACCATTCTGTATTTTCCCGTGGGCGGATCTGGTTTTGAGTCGGGAGGGGTGTGGTGGTGGTGGGAGGCGGTGGGTGGTAAAGTGCAGGTGGAAATCCACACACGGAAAATAAGCGCATATCGCATGGGTTCGGGTCGTGTGGACCTCAAGAGCAGGTTGCTGACTTTTCACAGCGGATTAGAGGAGTGGTGGGGGAAAGGAGGAGGAGGGATGGTTTCTTCAGTTTTCTTTATATATATATTTAGGGGGGCGGGGGGGGGGGATGTTGTTCCCCCCCTCGCCCTCCTCCTTCCGCCCTTCCTTCCCCCCCCCCCCCCCCCCCCCCCCCAACCTCAACCGCACGTACTAAGCGCCATTCTGAAGGAATCTTCGCCTCGCTGGACAAAACTGCTCAAGCTGCACCTGAGCTGACGGTGTCAGCGACAACAGCATCCACAAGAAGGGGCCGGATAGAGACCCAGTTTGGTAGCCCCCCCCCCTCAGTCTCCATGTCATTGACTGGCGCCTGCACGGACAGCCCAAAGATCCAGCTGCCTTCAGCGATGACCCAGGGAAGACTCAAAGAGTGCATGCTGCCCTCATAAGTGGAAACAGACGACACTAAAATCAAAGCAGATTGCATATCTGTGTCTGCATCAGGATATACTGTCAGGCAGGGGGAAAGGGGGGGAGAAGGTGAGTGTGTGTGTGTGTGTGGGGGGGGGGGGGAGGGAGATCTGGATGCCCAGGCACTCCCCCCCCCCCCCCACCCCCTTAATATATTCATACCAGCATGTTAGTGAATAGTCACCACGTCAGCTTCCATGAGAGGGCTTCCTGGCACCTCAGTCATTATGTTCAGCCGTCAGAGGGTTCCTGCAAGTGCGTGGCCATACTGGGTGAGATGCGTAGTGTCTGATCTTCTCCTGTGTCCTTGTGACTGTGCAGGAGGTCTGCCCGCTGGCCTCAGCCGACACATACCGACTTCAGGGCTGCTCGTGGTTTGTCTGGTTGCCCCGTTAATTCGGGGCTAACATACATCAAACAGTGCGGGTTTTGGACTCCCAAGTGTTTATTCTCTTAACCTGGTTCGCGATACCTTCTTCCGTATCATCTGGTGCACCCCCAGTACAGCGCATGCGCAAGGCTTGAGGGATCCCCGATCCACCAACCTGGGGACGCGCCTCTATGGTGTATAGCCAGCCCCAGCGCGAGGGGCTGGGGGTTCGCCTCCCAGACCTGTAACCGTGGCGTCGCGGCTGGACCTCGGTGAGCCTAAGCTCCTTAAGAATTGAACCGCCATTGTGTGAACACAGCGATTTTTTTTTTCATCCTTCATTTAAAAGAACCATTTTCTTTCTGGTTAAAAAAAAAACCTTACCTTTTACGCTCTTATCTCCTCCCCCCCCCCCCTCCCCCATCGTTCCCCTTTCACTTTTCCGCCACTCTCTTTCCCCCTGTCCCCCCCACCCCCCTGCCCACCTCCCCTCAGCTTGAAAACCTCCCAGTGCCGCTGATCTGTTGCCTAGTGGTCTTGGGGTTTTCTTTCTTGAAATTTCTTCCTCGGCGTTGTTCGCCTTCTGGCGCTTCATGATGGGAGGAAAACAAAAAGAAAAAAAAAAAAATGTACGTTTGGTACGCCGTGGTGCTGGAGAAACAGGTTGGCCTGTTTACGACATGCCGTAAACGTCGAATGACCGCACCGGAACAGCCGTGATGTGAATCTGTTGGCCGTAGCTTTCGATGCATCGTGTCTGCTTGGGGTGCGGGGTGGGGGAGGGGGAGCAGAGAAAGTGGAGGAGAGGAAGGGGGGTTCTCCTCTTTCAATTATCAGATGATGTATACCCCGTGTTGGGGATTTTACAGTTGCCCCGCTGGCCTGCTGGGAACGGAAAGCGATACGTCAAGTGGGATGAGGCGTTGGACGTGTGGATAGATAGATTGTGTGTGTGTGTGTGTGTGTGTGTGTGTGTGTGTGTGTGTGTGTGTGTGTATATGTGTGTGTGTGTGTGTGTCCATGTGTGTATGCATGTGTGTGGTGAGTGTTATTATTATTATTATATTGGGTATTTATATAGCACCTATCCTTGGTCACAGACCAAGCTCTAAGCGCTTTACACTAAACACACTACCTCACTCAATCAACGGGCTGCCTACCCAGGTAGAGCCGGCCGAAGAACAGCCTACTGGCGCTCATTCAGTCGTTTCCCGTACCATTCAAATATCAGTCTCTCATTTTCATTTATCCCTCCAGGTTCTCACATAGGACGCATGCAATGTACACGGAGACCTTGGCTTCATCTGTTGCGCAGTCGCTTGGGGTTTTTTTTGCTTTGTTCGCCTTCAAGCGTTTCATGGTGGGAGGAGGGGGAGGGGAGTACTGTAAGCCATGTTCGGCATGCCGGAGTGCCGGAAACGTGTTCACGACATGCCGTGAAGTTTAATGATCGGATCGGAAAAGCCACAGGACAGTCCTGGCGGCCGTGGGACGAATTGTCTCTGCTTCAGGGGGTGGGGGGGGGGTGGGAGGGGGGGGGGCGCGCAGAGAAAGTGGAGACGATAAGGGGTTCTCTCCTCTTTCAATGACCAGGATATCTATACCCGTGTTGGGGATTTTACAGTTGCCCCGCTGGCCTGCTGGGAATGGAAAGTGATACGTCAAGTGGAATGAGGCGTTGGACGCGTGGATAGACGGATGGATAGTGTGTGAGAGAGAGTGTGTGTGTGTGTGTGTGTTGTTGTTGTTGTTGTTGTTGTTGTTGTTGTTCTTCTTCTTCTTTCTTCTTCTTCGATTTAACGTCTTTTCACTTTAAAGTGATATTAGACAGGAAGTGAGCGTTTACTTGTATATCTGTATGAGTGTATAGTATGCATGCGTGCTTGCGCGCGCGCGCGCGCGCGCGCGCGCGCGTGTGTGTGTGTGTGTGTGTGTGTGTGCGCGCGCGCGCGCTTGTGTGTGTGTGCGCCTGTGTGTGTGTTAAAATATTAGTGGAAATACTACGTAAGAACAATCCTTAGAAAAAAGCAACATTAACAATTCAATCTGTAATAAACAAAACAAAAAAACAGTCCAAGATATATGAAGAAATCATAAAAACGAGCCGACTGGACTTATCAGTAAGTTCTGAACAAAGTTCAAAAGAAATACAGGTTCTTGGAAAATGCATTTAGATCCATCTTTTCTGAATTTTGATAGAGCTGATTCAAAATAAGAACAAAAGTACAGAATATGTGTTGTACAACTAACAACAGCCCCCAACATACACATTGGATGTTTTTTTATGAACTTGGTTTTGAAAGCGTTTAACCTAAGTCTATAAAAACAATGAAACACTTTTTTTTTTGCGGTGCATGGGTGTTTTACTGACATTTTTTTTTAAAAATGTATAACTTATTAATGAATTCTTTTTTGAGAAATTTTGTGATCGAGCGTTTAAACAACACTTTTATTGAAAGAATTAGGCTTATGTACTTTGGGAAGCATGTAGTCTTTATATATCTTTTCAAAATGTTCAAAAGAAACGTTTCGTAATAGAGAGTAACCTTCTTGTAAACTTAAAAGAATGGGAATATCCTTGGATTTAAAAGATTTTTTTTGCACCGGCCCGAGCAGTACGATCAGCCCATTCATTTCCACATATTGAACAATGAGATGGGATCCAACAAAAGTAAACTGCGATACCCCTTGGTATAAGAACATGAATAAGTACTTTAATTTCTGTGATGATTTCAGCTCGGTTTTTCGGATTTCTTGTTTTTCTAAAGCTTGGAGAACTGATTTAGAGTCCACACAAAGGAGTGCACCATAAAAAAAATTGAATGGTGTATCAATGACATACTGAATGCTATTAATTCAGCTGTGAAAATGGAGAGGTTCTTAGCAAGGTAAAAAGATGTCTCAATTTTTAAAGTGGGGATGACAAAACCACAGCCTGCCTGATTGTCTAATAAAGAACCATCAGTGAAGATTTTTAGATGATTGCGATAAGATCATTCATATGGGATCTAGCTTCATATGCAAGAACATTGATGTTATTAAATTTGGACAATTGTGTATTGTTATAATCAAACTTTGCCTTAAAAAGCTCCCACTTTGGGATGGGACTTACTGGAAAACGCACAGCTAATTTCTTTTGATTAGTGTTTAATTTTGTCAATACTTTAGAAGAAAATGTAAAAATAGTTTTATAGATCGGATACGTTTTGCACGCTTAGGAAAATGAATATCGGACCTAATTTCAAGTTTCATTTGATTTGAATTTTGGGACGGTAGAACATCTTAAAAATTTATTTGCACAGGCTAATTTTCGATGATCATCAATTGTGTGTGTGTGTGTGTGTGTGTGTGTGTGTGTGTGTGTGTGTGTGTGTGTGTGTGTGTGTGTGTTTAAGAGAGAGAGAGAGAGAGAGAGAATGAAGGAGTGGTTTATATTGTGGCAAGCTTTACCAAGCCCATTCACAAGGATGGGAAATGGAGGGCCTGTGCATGCATAAACAAAAATTAGAAATAATCATATCAATACATGAGGGGAGAGAGACAGACAGACAGACATACACACACACACACACACACACACACACACACACACAGAGTTTCTGAAGGGCTGGGGACAGGGGGAGAGGAAGGGAAAGATGATGAGACTATTAAAATTCAACCACATGCTCTGACGTTTCGATCCATGCGAGACGCACGCACGGCCAGCCAGTCTGCAGTCAGTTCAGCAAACACATTTCGGTTTTTAGCTCTATATATACTGATCAAAGTGAGGTTTGCTGATCTATGTAGGCGCGATGACAGAGACCACGTGTTTTAATTAACAGCCTGGCGGCAAACATCAGCAGTCCATGGTGACTGGCTGTGCTTTGCTCTTCTTCCACCAGCGTTAGACCAAGGAGGAGAACTCTTCCTGTTGAAAGAAAGGGGAGGAAAAAAAAAAAAAAAAAAAAAAAAAAAAAACGGAAAAAAAGAAGAAGAAAAAAAAAAGGTCAACTACATCACATGCCGAAATGCCGTTTGACTGATCTGACGCTGAAACTATGAACCATTCTGTATTTTCCGTGGGCGGATCTGGTTTTGAGTCGGGAGGGGTGTGGTGGTGGGAGGCGGTGGGTTAAAGTGCAGGTGGAAATCCACACACGGAAAATAAGCGCATATCGCATGGGTTCGGGTCGTGTGGACCTCAAGAGCAGGTTGCTGACTTTTCACAGCGGATTAGAGGAGTGGGGGAAAGGAGGAGGGATGGTTCTTCAGTTTTCTTTATATATATATTTAGGGGGGCGGGGGGGGGGGGGGGGGATGTTGTTCCCCCTCCTCGCCCTCCTTCCGCCCCTTCCTTCCGCGCCCCCCCCCCCCCCCCCCCAACCTCAACCGCACGTACTAAGCGCCATTCTGAAGGAATCTTCGCCTCGCTGGACAAACTGCTCAAGCTGCACCTGAGCTGACGGTGTCAGCGACAACAGCATCCACAGAAGGGGCCGGATAGAGACCCAGTTTGGTAGCCCGCCCCCCTCAGTCTCCATGTCATTGACTGGCGCCTGCACGGACAGCCCAAAGATCCAGCTGCCTTCAGCGATGACCCAGGGAAGACTCAAAGAGTGCATGCTGCCCTCATAAGTGGAAACAGACGACACTAAAATCAAAGCAGATTGCATATCTGTGTCTGCATCAGGATATACTGTCAGGCAGGGGAAAGGGGGAAAGGTGAGTGTGTGTGTGTGTGTGGGGGGGGGGGAGGGAGATCTGGATGCCCAGGCACTCCCCCCCCCCCCACCCCCTTAATATATTCATACCCAGCATGTTTAGTGAATAGTCACCACGTCAGCTTCCATGAGAGGGCTTCCTGGCACCTCAGTCATTATGTTCAGCCGTCAGAGGGTTCCTGCAAGTGCGTGGCCATACTGGGTGAGATGCGTAGTGTCTGATCTTCTCCTGTGTCCTTGTGACTGTGCAGGAGGTCTGCCCGCTGGCCTCAGCCGACACATACCGACTTCAGGGCTGCTCGTGGTTTGTCTGGTTGCCCCGTTAATTCGGGGCTAAACATACATCAAACAGTGCGGGTTTGGACTCCCAAGTGTTTATTCTCTTAACCTGGTTCGCGATACCTTCTTCCGTATCATCTGGTGCACCCCCAGTACAGCGCATGCGCAAGGCTTGAGGGATCCCCGATCCACCAAACTGCAGGGGACGCGCCTCTCTGTGGTGTATAGCCAGCCCCAGCGCGAGGGGCTGGGGGTCGTCTCCCCAGACCTGTAACCGTGGCGTCGCGGCTGGACCTCGGTGAGCCTAAGCTCCTTAAGAATTGAACCGCCATTGTGTGAACACAGCGATTTTTTTTTCATCCTTCATTTAAAAGAACCATTTTCTTTCTGGTTAAAAAAAAACCTTACCTTTTACGCTCTTATCTCCTCCCCCCCCCCCCTCCCCCATCGTTCCCCTTTCACTTTTCCGCCACTCTCTTTCCCCCTGTCCCCCCCCACCCCCCTGCCCACCTCCCCTCAGCTTGAAAACCTCCCAGTGCCGCTGATCTGTTGCCTAGTGGTCTGGGGTTTTCTTTCTTGAAATTTCTTCCTCGGCGTTGTTCGCCTTCTGGCGCTTCATGATGGGAGGAAAAACAAAAAGAAAAAAAAAATGTACGTTTGGTACGCCGTGGTGCTGGAGAAACAGGTTGGCCTGTTTACGACATGCCGTAAACGTCGAATGACCGCACCGGAACAGCCGTGATGTGAATCTGTTGGCCGTAGCTTTCGATGCATCGTGTCTGCTTGGGGTGCGGGGTGGGGGAGGGGGAGCAGAGAAAGTGGAGGAGAGGAAGGGGGGGTTCTCCTCTTTCAATTATCAGATGATGTATACCCGTGTTGGGGATTTTACAGTTGCCCCGCTGGCCTGCTGGGAACGGAAAGCGATACGTCAAGTGGGATGAGGCGTTGGACGTGTGGATAGATAGATGAGAAGATGGGATGGGGGGGGGGGGGGGGGGGGGGGGGGAGGGGGGGGAGGGCAGGCAGGGGGGGGGACGGTTATCCTGTCAGTCATGGATGATAGTCAGGGGCTGATGTGGCTGCCGGGGTGTGCGTGGGAGTTTGATGTGAAACACAATCCTACGAGGAAAAGAAC
>JADBJO010030731.1:0-17523 GCA_016801955.1 Conus betulinus | reverse complement strand
AGCACCACATGTTTCAGATCATTGCAAAATGGAACATGGAACTCGGACCTTTTGAAGAAACCGTCAAACTGGTGACCATAGATGTCACGTCCCTTTACACATACATCCCGCACGATGACATGCTGACTGCCAAACAATTCTTCTTGGAAAGGAAGATGTCCTCAGAATTGCAAACCATGTTCTCAGTAACAACTACTTCAGTTTCGAAGACAGATGCTACAAACAGGTACTAGGAACAGCGATGGGGACCCCAATGGCTCCCAGCGCCGCTAGTCTATTCATGGGATGGCTTGAACATCACATACTTCGAGACATTCCTTTGTACATTTCTTTGGGCGTGTGGAAGAGATTCTTGAATGATATTTTCCTACTGTGGACTGGGACCCAAGATGAGCTGGACCAATTCTTCCAGTTCCTCAACAGCTATCATCCAACCATCACATTTACGATTTCTTCGTCGTCAAAAGACATCGCTTTTCTAGACTTATTCATTACCCTCAACGACGGATTTCTCAACACTGATGTCTTCAGCAAACCCACTGACTCTCACGCCTATCTCCATAGTCGGTCTTGCCATCCCGCTCACACTATCAAAAACCTTCCGTACAGCCTGTTTCTACGACTACATCGGCTCTGTTTCGACTCCAGAAACCTTTGAGGCACGCTGCCAAGAACTGGAAGAACAACTGAAAAACAGAGGCCCCAAAGACACTACCATCAGAAATGCCAGACTTAAAGCCACGAGGATGCCTCGCTCGGTCTGCCTCGCATACAAACCTAAAAAGAAGAACCAACGAGTCCCTTTGTAGTGACACACCATCCCAGCAACCCTCCCCTCCGGAACTGGCTGAGAGAACTCCACAGTGAAAAATGACACAGAACAGTGAACGCATGAGCAGGGCAATTCCAGAGCCACCTCTACTTGGTGAACGCAAATGCCATTCACTGCGGAGTCTTCTTATGCCATCCAGTCTACTAGTGCCAACAGACCCTGTAGTCTGAGCAGTAGAATATTCCAGATTGAAGTGCAAGCTTTAAAATGTGTTTTATGAATAAACTGACGCACGTCACCACGTACAACACTAGAAGAATAAGTTTACCACTTGAGCGGTGCCCTGGGGCCTAAAAACGAAGCGAGTAAGAGTAAGGTTTCAACCCACGAGTTACTTCCCTGAATGAATGAAAAAAAAAAAAAAAAAAAAACATCAAAACTTGGAGCGGCGTCGGGAGAGAATCGAGCCAGTCGTACACGAGACAAGGACATAATTGCAATAACAGGTGACATGGCTCATGGCAGCGTGTAGAAAACTTCACAAACAAGAGTAAAAGTATTGCAACAGCGGTCAGAACAACAGAAGTAAAACGTCTCCGTGACAAAACGTCTCCAAGAAAAGTTACACACAAAGAAAGATCTAAGAACACCCTCAAAAAATTTTTTTAATTTGTCTGTTTTGAGAAAAGTTACACAGAGAGAAGATCTAAGAACACCCTCAAAATGTCAAGAACGGTGTCTGTTTTGAGAAAAGTTACAGAGAGAAGATCTAAGAACACCCTCAAAATGTCAAGAACGGTGTCTGTTTTGAGAAAAGTTACACAGAGAGAAGACCTAAGAACACCCTCAAAATGTCAAGAACGGTGTGTTGTTTTTGTGAGAAAAGTCTCTATACACAGAGAGAAGACCTAAGAACACTCTCAAAATGTCAAGAACGGTGTCTGTTTGAGAAAAGTTACACAGAGAGAAGATCTAAGAACACCCCTCAAAATGTCAAGAACGGTGTCTGTTTTGAGAAAAGTTACACAGAGAGAAGACCTAAGAACACCCTCAAAATGTCAAGAACGGTGTCTGTTTTGAGAAAAGTTACACAGAGAGAAGACCTAAGAACACCCTCAAAATGTCAAGAACGGTGTCTGTTTGAGAAAAGTTACACAGAGAGAAGACCTAAGAACACCTGCGAATGTCAAGAACGGTGTCTGTTTTGAGAAAAGTTACACAGAGAGAAGACCTAAGAACACCCTCAAAATGTCAAGAACGGTGTCTGTTTTGAGAAAAGTTTTCACAGAGAAGAAGACTAAGAACACCCCCAAAATGTCAAGAACGGTGTCTGTTTTGAGAAAAGTTACACAGAGAGAAGACCTAAGAACACCCTCAAAATGTCAAGAACGGTGTCTGTTTTGAGAAAAGTTACACAGAGAGAAGATCTAAGAACACCCTCAAATGTCAAGAACGGTGTCTGTTTTGAGAAAAGTTACACAGAGAGAAAACCTAAGAACACCCTCAAAATGTCAAGAACGGGACATCTGTTTTGAGAAAAGTTACACAGAGAGAAGACCTAAGAACACCCTCAAAATGTCAAGAACGGTGTCTGTTTTGAGAAAAGTTACACAGAGAGAAGACCTAAGAACACCCTCAAAATGTCAAGAACGGTGTCTGTTTTGAGAAAAGTTACACAGAGAGAAGACCTAAGAAGACCCTCAAAATGTCAAGAACGGTGTCTGTTTTGAGAAAAGTTACACAGAGAGAAGACCTAAGAACACCCTCAAAATGTCAAAACGGTGTCTGTTTTGAGAAAAGTTACACAGAGAGAAGACCTAAGAACACCCTCAAAATGTCAAGAACGGTGTCTGTTTTGAGAAAAGTTACACAGAGAGAAGATCTAAGAACACCCTCAAAATGTCAAGAACGGTGTCTGTTTTGAGAAAAGTTACACAGAGAGAAGACCTAAGAACACCTCAAAATGTCAAGAACGGTGTCTGTTTTGAGAAAAGTTACACAGAGAGAAGACCTAAGAACACCCTCAAAATGTCAAGAACGGTGTCTGTTTTGAGAAAAGTTACACAGAGAGAAGACCTAAGAACACCTCAAAATGTCAAGAACGGTGTCTGTTTTGCGGAAAAAGAAGGGAAGGTGAAAAAGAAAACAGGTTTGAAAGACTTTTCCTTGCAGCTTGTTCTGGGTACAACAACTCGATTCCAGCAAACCGTTTCTTGAACATTGTGACAAACGTGGGGCTGATTCCTGGGCACGAGATATCCGAGCCAAAATTGAGTATGTTCAAGATGTTTTGCAGCAGATATTGTGAATCACAATGTTTGTTACGCTAACTTTCGAAGCGGATGCCAAATACCTCAGACGTTTCAGGAGCCATGCCAAGGTTAAGTGTCAGTCACAAAGTGGTGATGGGGTTAGGCACAATGTTCTTTCTCAAAGTAGCTGAATACCTACAGAATATGGATGATGACCATATTACTGTCCTTGAACTCACTAATATCATGGCATCACAGTTGAAAAACTCTCAGTTTGAAGCTTATAGTGTGAAGCATATGAAAACAAAGTTAGTTGAACATTTTGGGGTCAGCTCCATCTTGTGCAGACCACTGGAAAGGCCGATGTTTCACTACGGCAAACTACTGACAGTATTCTTCGTGCTTTCTACAAAGAGGGAACAAGTAAAGATCCGTCCCAAGAGAAACGGCGAATCATTAAGGCAGCAACAAACTTGATCAGAGTGACATTCAGGTCATACCAGCTGAGCGAGATGTGTATCCAGATGCTTCAGCAATCCAAACCCACCAGGATTTTTCGCCTGAGTCTCTAAAACTGCTCCGAGAAGAGATAGTTTGCAGACAATCAGCTTGCCTTCAGAGCAGCAGCGTTGAAGTGTTGCATGCAAATGGAGATGTGACTCTCTCATCGTCAAGACAACCCTTGAAAAAGCAGTGGAGGTGAAAACAGTACTTGCAGGCGAGGACACCGACCTTCTGGTGCTACTCCAGCATCATCTCGGATCAGATCACCACCCAGTTTACTTCATGTCTTCAGGAACTAAGAGAGATTCCAGAGTGTGGGACATCCGATCTATCCAAGAAACTTTGGACGCACATTGCAGCAGAATTTTTGTTTGCCCATGCGTTTGGGGGGGGGGGGGGGGGGGGGGGGTCACTACCAGCGCTATTTTTTTTTTCTTTCTTTGCTTCCCTTGAAAAAGCTGGCAATTTCGGAGTTTTTTTTTTCGAAAACAGCAGATGATGTCTTTCTTCGGAAAAGTGACACACAGGAGGTGGTTGCAGTTGGTGAGACTGCCCTTGTATTTCTGTTTGGTGGGAGATCTGACGACAAGCTTGATAGACTCCGATATGTCAAGTATTCCCAGAGGCTGGTCGTCGGCTCTTCAGCTTTGCAGCCAAACAAACTACCCCCAACAGCCTCAGCAACGAAGTTCCACTCCATGCGATGCTACTACCAAGTGCAAGAGTGGCTTTTTCTCAATAACGGCAGTCCTGACTTCTATCTCAGCCCTCGTGAATGGGCATGGCAAAGAACCAGCGGTATGTTGCCTCCAGTCTGCTGTGATGAGCCTGCTGCCCCAGAGGAGCTGCTGAACGTCATTAAATGTAGCTGCAAAACTGACTGCCAAACGGCCGAGTGTTCATGCAGACAGCACGGTCTTGTGTGTGGTGTTGCTTGCAGTGAGTGCAGAGGGGAAAGTTGTTTCAACTCCATACAGAAGATGGTGTGCTTTGATGACAGTGATTCTTCAGACGACAGTAAGTAATGTCTCCATTTATGTACTCGGTAAGAGAAATCTGTTGATTTCGAAAGAAAGCAGCCACAAGATTATTTGTAAACTGTTGTTGTCTTGATTTTGGAACACAAAATCAAAACTGTACTCTGTTTCAGCATGATTACATTTAAGTGCAGTCTTCTTTGTAGTGGTGAATCTGAAGTAACTGTGGCTCATGATGACAGTGCCTCTGAAGCACATACTTTCATGTGACATTTTTTTCTGTGACAAAGGAAGATAATGAATGACAGAAATCGTCTCATATTCTTCCCAAGTTATCTTCTTCTTCTTCTTCTTCTTCTTCTTCTTCTTCCTAAGAACTGGTCCACTCAAAAACGATTAGGTCACCAGCGCGCATGTTAAAAAATAAAAATAAAATAAAGTGCGACTCAGCCTGTTGGCCCTGGAGCAAAAATTTGGCAACAAGGGGTCGCACACGATATCCACACACACACACACACACACACACACACACACACACACACACACACACACACACACACACACACACACACACACACACACATTTATATATATATATATATATATATATATATATATATATATATATATATGTGTGTGTGTGTGTGTGTGTGTGTGTGTGTGTGTGTGTGTGTGTGTGTGTGCACGTACACACGCATGCGCACAAACACACTGTCCGGTCCTGTGTAGCTCGCAGTCCGTCTTCCTGCATCTTGCTTCTGGCATCTCGGTTTGTCATCAGTTTCATCACGTCTCCCCACCTCTGGAACTTGGCAGTCACTGGTCTGGGGTTGTTGTTTGATGGGCTGTGTGTCTGCCCAGTCTGTGGACACGTTCAATTGTGTCATCACCCCAGTCCACTTCAGGTACATAGGTGTCCAGGATCTGTTTGACCTTATCAGCACAGTTTTCAGTTCCAGACAATCCACTAGACTCTGGGATACCAAACAGCTTGATATTGTTGCGTCTGGAGAAGCTTTCTAGGCGGTCTACTTCATCTTCTAGACTTTCTGTCTTCATTTCCCTGTCTTCCTGCTTCTTATCTAGGTGTTTTACGGCTGACTGATTTTCCGGTACTACTCGTTTAGTGTCCGCGACAACCCAGACAGGGTCTGACAGCTGGGAGTGTTGATCCTCTCTTCGTTTGATTGCTTCAGTTTGAGTGGTCAGGGTATCACTGAGTGCCTTCACTGCCTATAGTACCTGGGCCATTTGCGATTCCACACTGGAAAATTTAACAGTTTGCTTTCTACTTTTTTCATTTCTTCATCAATTTTTTCATTGGTAGTAGGGTTAGGCCCTGGGTTAAGCTGCACATCATTGCTAAGCAACACTCGTGTCAGGGGGAAAACAGAGTTCGTAGCAGCCTGGAGTATAGTCACACAGTGCGCGTGTTCTCCACCCTGTCTAACCAGTCTTGTAACGTCAGTCAGGAACACTGGTATGCTGTGACCTAGATACAGGGGTGTCCTGTGCCCAAACACGTTTCCACTTGGCACATTTTCTGACGAAAATAAAGCCCCAGTTGTCACAGACTCGTTTAGGTTGACAAGATTCACATCTGGCGACAAAAAAGCTCTCCAGAGAATGTTTCTTGCGCACAACACAAAAATAGCCAGAATGAACAAACTTGCGTATAGCAGTAGCACATCTCCACCATTTGCTATTTTTGGATCGCCATTTTTCTTGAATTGCCGGTGAGTTGACCTTATTCTATACGAGAAATAAAAATGGTCTATTCTGGCTCTTCACGCTTGCACATCAATCATTTTGCTGCACGGGTGTAATGTCCAGTCACTTGCCTTAGTTCAGCGTCCAGAGATTTACTTTATAGTCCCACTCATTCTCACACGATACGAAGAAAATGTTAGGAACTCATGTACAAACATGTCACCCTGTCGCCATCTTGCTACGAGTCCCAGAGAGAGAGAGAGAGAGAGAGAGAGAGAGAGAGAGAGAGAGAGAGACAGACAGACAGACAGACAGACAGACAGACAGATAGAGATAGATAGAGACTGAGAGACAGAGACAGACAGATTTAAAGATAAGCTAAGAGAGAGATTGGTTGCGGGGGAGAGGGAGAGAGAGAGAGAGAGAGAGAAACACTGGAGTCTTGACAAAGACAGAGACAAAATCAGAGACACAGCCAGCCAGACAGACAGACATACGGACAGAGAGAGAGAGAGAGAGAGAGAGAGAGAGAGAGAGAGAGAGAGAGAGAGAGAGAGAGAGAGCATAATTATGTACATAAACGCATGCCCACTTTTATAGCACAACAAGAAAAGCAAGAAACAACGATACAAAATCACACACACACACACACACACACACACACACACACACACACACACACACACACACACACACACACACATAAACATACCTGTGGCTGGTTACTGGCCATGATGCAATCTGAAACCAACACAAGGGGCACAGTGTGATGACCAGAAGGACACTCAGAGTCAGCATCCCACAGTGAAAACTGACATGTATTAGGTGAGAGATGAAGACTGGTATGTATTAGGTGAGAGATGAAGACTGGTATGTATTAGGTAAGAGATGAAGACTGGTATGTATTAGGTAAGAGATGAAGACTGGTATGTATTAGGTGAGATATGAAGACTGGTATGTATTAGGTGAGAGATGAAGACTGGTATGTATTAGGTGAGAGATGAAGACTGGTATGTATTAGGTGAGAGATGAAGACTGGTATGTATTAGGTGAGAGATGAAGACTGGTATGTATTAGGTGAGAGATGAAGACTGGTATGTATTAGGTGAGAGATGAAGACTGGTATGTATTAGGTGAGAGATGAAGACTGGTATGTATTAGGTGAGAGATGAAGACTGGTATGTATTAGGTGAGAGATGAAGACTGGTATGTATTAGGTAAGAGATGAAGACGTCCAAAGTGAATACAGGTGTGTTACGGGAAAGATAGATGAGGTTTCTAAAGTGGACACAGATGTGTATAATGTAACAGATTGATGAGAATTCCAAAGTGAAGACAGATGTGCTATGGGAAAGAAAGATAAGGTTTTTAAAGTGAATACGCATATGCATTATGAAACAGATAGATCAAGCTTGTACAATAAAAAAAAAAAACGTATGTGTTGTGTTAAAGATAAACTATCTAAGATGAATGAAATATACATTCTGTGATAGATATATCAGGTTTAAAAAATGGATATGTACGAGATAGATGAAGTTTCTGGAGTGGATAAAACATGTATTATGGAAGGATAGATTATGTGTCTAACTTGCATCCTATACATAATTATTATGAAACAGATGGATAACATTTTGAAAGCAAATTATTTTAAGTGATTCAGACGTTTCTTTTGAGTATCTTTGTGACGTTTTTGTGGGAGGAAAAAACAGTAGTGCGCGCGCGCGCGCGCGCCTGTGTGTGTGTGTGTGTGTGTGTGTGTGTGTGTGCGCGCGCGCGCGCGCGCGCGCGCACACACACACACTCTTATCTGCTTTCCAGTGTACAACATGGAGTGGAATACACGCTCTTCTCTACTTTCCAGTATACAACATGCGAGTTGAATACACACTCTTGTCTGCTTTCCAGTGTACACACGAGTTGAATACACTCTCTTGTCTTTCCAGTGTACAACATGCGAGTTGAATACACACTCTTGTCTGCTTTCCAGTGTACAACATGCGAGTTGAATACACACTCTTGTCTGCTCTCCAGTGTACGACATGCAATCTGGGAGTGGTAAAGGAAACACTGGTCCGAGCAAAATTTGTCTTTGCCAGTTCAAAGAACAAACAAAAAACAAACAAAACAAAAAACAAAAATAATAGATAAAAACTCAGTGGAGAATGACCATGGGCAAAGCCTAAACTATCCCCCTGGCTGAATACTGGGAAGGCAGGCTGTTTTGTACTGTGTGCTGTAACATGAACATGAAGAAAATCTCACTGCTCCATCTTTCTGAACAGCGCGCCATTGTGTGGCGGTGGAAATGGATGACATGAGCCTAACCACATGCACAACAGTGCCGCAGGATCTTCACAGCTAGGAAGCTGGCTGCCTTAACCAACAGGGGAAGCAAGTCGGACACAGCTTCAAGCAATGCGTTCATCAGCAGGTCAGACAACTGTAGAAAATCAGCTGTCTTCATTCCTAGACATTACCTGACATTCACAATACACACTTCTGCTACGTCTGTACTTTTTTTTTTTCCAAAGTGAAAGGAACAATCTTTTTTCTTTCAAAATCATTTTTTTAATTGTTCAAATGCCTCAGAAAAATCAGTCTGGAGACACACTATATTGTCGATTGTGCCAATGCTCAATATCTAAAAAGCTGATAGCTTAGGTGATAACAAGAGAACACCTGTCCATATCTTTGTGGCATCACATAGGCTTATAATGTATATTTACTCATATAATCCTTGTGTCAAAGCTGTGTGCTNAGGGGCACAGTGTGATGACCAGAAGGACACTCAGAGTCAGCATCCCACAGTGAAAACTGACATGTATTAGGTGAGAGATGAAGACTGGTATGTATTAGGTGAGAGATGAAGACTGGTATGTATTAGGTAAGAGATGAAGACTGGTATGTATTAGGTAAGAGATGAAGACTGGTATGTATTAGGTGAGATATGAAGACTGGTATGTATTAGGTGAGAGATGAAGACTGATATGTATTAGGTGAGAGATGAAGACTGGTATGTATTAGGTGAGAGATGAAGACTGGTATGTATTAGGTGAGAGATGAAGACTGGTATGTATTAGGTGTGAGATGAAGACTGGTATGTATTAGGTGAGAGATGAAGACTGGTATGTATTAGGTGAGAGATGAAGACTGGTATGTATTAGGTGAGAGATGAAGACTGGTATGTATTAGGTGAGAGATGAAGACTGGTATGTATTAGGTAAGAGATGAAGACGTCCAAAGTGAATACAGGTGTGTTACGGGAAAGATAGATGAGGTTTCTAAAGTGGACACAGATGTGTATAATGTAACAGATTGATGAGAATTCCAAAGTGAAGACAGATGTGCTATGGGAAAGAAAGATAGGGTTTTTAAAGTGAATACGCATATGCATTATGAAACAGATAGATCAAGCTTGTACAATAAAAAAAAAAACGTATGTGTTGTGTTAAAGATAAACTATCTAAGATGAATGAAATATACATTCTGTGATAGATATATCAGGTTTCTAAAATGGATATGTACGAGAGATAGATGAAGTTTCTGGAGTGGATAAAACATGATTATGGAAGGATAGATTATGTGTCTAACTTGCATCCTATACATAATTATTATGAAACAGATGGATAACATTTTGAAAGCAAATTATTTTAAAGTGATTCAGACGTTTCTTTTGAGTATCTTTGTGACGTTTTTGTGGGAGGAAAAACAGTAGTGCGCGCGCGCGCGCGCGCGCCTGTGTGTGTGTGTGTGTGTGTGTGTGTGTGTGCGCGCGCGCGCACACACACACACTCTTATCTGCTTTCCAGCGTACAACATGGAGTGGAATACACACTCTTCTCTACTTTCCAGTATACAACATGCGAGTTGAATACACACTCTGTCTGCTTTCCAGTGTACAACATGCGAGTTGAATACACACTCTTGTCTGCTTTCCAGTGTACAACATGCGAGTTGAATACACACTCTTGTCTGCTTTCCAGTGTACAACATGCGAGTTGAATACACACTCTTGTCTGCTCTCCAGTGTACAACATGCAATCTGGGAGTGGTAAAGGAAACACTGGTCCGAGCAAAATTTTGTCTTTGCCAGTTCAAAGAACAAACAAAAAACACACAAACAAAAACAAAATAATAGATAAAAACTCAGTGGAGAATGACCATGGACAAGCCTAAACTATCCCCCTGGCCTGAATACTGGGAAGGCAGGCTGTTTTGTACTGTGTGCTGTAACATGAACATGAAGAAAGCTCACTGCTCCATCTTTCTGAACAGCTCGCCATTGTGTGGCGGTGGAAATGGATGACATGAGCCTAACCACATGCACAACAGTGCCGCAGGATCTTCACAGCTAGGAAGCTGGCTGCCTTAACCAACAGGGGAAGCAAGTCGGACACAGCTTCAAGCAATGCGTTCATCAGCAGGTCAGACAACTGTAGAAAATCAGCTGTCTTCATTCCTAGACATTACCTGACATTCACAATACACACTTCTGCTACGTCTGTACTTTTTTTTCCAAAGTGAAAGGAACAATCTTTTTTCTTTCCAAATCATTTTTTTAATTGTTCAAATGCCTCAGAAAAATCAGTCTGGAGACACACTATATTGTCGATTGTGCCAATGCTCAATATCTAAAAAGCTGATAGCTTAGGTGATAACAAGAGAACACCTGTCCATATCTTTGTGGCATCACATAGGCTTATAATGTATATTTACTCATATAATCCTTGTGTCAAAGCTGTGTGCTGCAGACAGCTTGTAGGTCCTGTCACATTTTCAGTTTTCGTAGATCTCCATGTTCTGATAAATGTAAACACGGAGCAATGCATAATGCTGGAGAGAGAGAGAGAGAGAGAAGAGAGAGAGAGAGAGAGAGAGAGAGAGAGAGAGAGAGAGAGAGAGGAGATGTTGAGTGTGTGTGTGTGTGTGTGTGTGTGTGTGTGTGTGTGTGTGTGTGTGTGTGTGTGTGTGTGTGTGTGTGTGTGTGTGTGTGAGAGAGAGAGAGAGAGAGAGAGAGAGAGAGAGAGAGAGAGAGAGAGAGAGAGAGAGAGAGAAATGAACGAATTATCTTTTCGTGCGGAAAAACATCCACACAGTCAGTATTTTTCTCTGTAATCAAGAGTGCGAACGTAATCAAACTTGAGAGAATGATAATATTGTTGACTTTGTCATTTATTCCATGCATGAAGATGTCACTGAATCTTAAAGGCTGTAAATCTGTTATTAACGTTTTCTGCAATAAAGCCAATATTGCATCTTTGTCATTTTCTCATATATTATGATCATTTACAATTACTGCATCATGTGTGATAAAGGACATGTTAACTGATTTATACGCAAACTCTGTAATAATTTTTTTGTCTACATCGGACCATTAAACGCCATTTCTACCAGGTAATGATGACAATATAAATTAATGCATCACTACGTACAGAGGTAAGATGGACCATATGATCAAGGTAAAAGATCGTGCATATTACATATCTATGTTACGTCATACTGATGATGCGCGTTTTCAATGTGAACGTGACCTGTTGGCTTCAAAAGAAAAAGGAACTGTGAGCACACTGTCTCTGAGATATAGATTTTTGGGACGTACTTTTCACCTTGAGATAACCAAGTGTGGTAATTGCATAACTGGCAGAGACAGAGACACCAGCACTGATAAAGGTCACAACATGTCACAATAACTGACAGAGACAGAGACAGCAGCACTGATGAAGGTCACAGCATGTCACAATAACTGGCAGAGACAGAGACAGCAGCACTGATGAAGGTCACAACATGTCACAATAACTGACAGAGACAGAGACAGCAGCACTGATGAAGGTCACAACATGTCACAATAACTGGCAGAGACAGAGACAGCAGCACTAATGAAGGTCACAACATGTCACAATAACTGGCAGAGACAGAGACAGCAGCACTGATGAAGGTCACAACATGTCACAATAACTGACAGAGACAGAGACAACATCACTAATTAAGGTCACAACATGTCACAATAACTGGCAGAGACAGAGACAGCAGCACTGATGAAGGTCAGACCATGTCACAATAACTGGCGGAGACAGAGACAGACAGAACATCACTAATTATAGTCACAATATGTCACATTAACTGACAGAGACAACATCACTAATGAGACAGAGACAACATCACTAATGAAGGTCACAACATGTCACAATAACTGGCAGAGAGACAACATCACTAATGAAGGTCACAACATGTCACATAACTGGCAGAGACAACATCACTAATGAAGGCACAGCATGTCACAGTGCTGCCCTGGGGCAAGGGGATCATGGTGAGGAGGAGAGGGGGGGTGGGGGGGACTGGGGAGGCACTGGGGAAGGGCTTGGCAGTGGAAAGGGAGTCTTCCATGGGGTGCACAGCACCTTGCTAAGGAAAGAAGTGGTCAGTGTGTGGAAATGAACTCTTCCAAATGAGCACTGCCTTGCTAAGGAAAGAAGTGGTCAGTGTATGGAAATGAACTCTTCCAAATGAGCACTGCCTTGCTAAGGACAGAAGTGGTCAGTGTGCAGTGTGTGGAAATGAACTCTTCCAAATGAGCACTGCCTTGCTAAGGAAAGAAGTGGCCAGTGTGCAGTGTGTGGAAATGAACTCTTCCAAATGAGCACTGCCTTGCTAAGGAAAGAAGTGGCCAGTGTGCAGTGTGTGGAAATGAACTCTTCCAAATGAGCACTGCCTTGCTAAGGAAAGAAGTGGCCAGTGTGCAGGGTGTGGAAATGAACTCTTCCAAATGAGCACTGCCTTGCTAAGGAAAGAAGTGGCCAGTGTGCAGTGTGTGGAAATGAACTCTTCCAAATGAGCACTGCCCTCTGCCTTCCCAACCCACTCTGTGCCTTTCTTTCTCTGTCACATGTACTCATCGTACACAAGTCAAAAATAGGAGAACTCCCCTCTCTTTGTCTGTGTCTATATTTTTTTTCAGTTATGGTAACTTGAGATTTGTAAAAAAAAAAATCACTCGTCAACGCACGAAGGTTCAAAGTCCTCAACTGATATACCGGTGACTCACCAAACGGTGCCAATATTAGTTATCCCACAAGGACACACACACGTAAAACAGGATTGGGTGAGAAGACCACTGATTCCGTAGGTGGAGTGGCGATTTTGAAATCACTTATTTGAGCCAGCTCATTCACCTATGGCTTTTTACCACTCAGTCCACCAAATGCATCTTTCCAGACCTTACAGAAAGTTTTTTTTTTTGAAATACGGAGAATAAATTGATAATGAATCTGGATACAAAAGCGTCAGAAATGGTGGTACTGGACAACCAGAGCTTAAAAAAGTTTGTTTCATCTTAACAATAACTTTGTTCCGAAAACTCACACCATAGATCACAAGGGGAAAGAAGTATCCCAACAGACCCATTTCCACTTCCTTGTCAGATCAACAAATCTGGACCACAAATACTTTCTAGTTTTTTGTAAATCAGACATTTTTTGTCACAGATTTAGTTGTAAGAATTGTGGTGACCTTCTTGCAGAGCCAGTGTTTTATGATGGAAAACAGCTGGGAAAAGGGTTATTGTGGGTACAGCGTGGATCAATGAAGGAATAAACGGTATTGCCTGTTTGTGCTTGAAAATGGTCTATTTCTTTTTTAGGAACAATTTAAACAGAGCAGTGATGTTAATTTGAACGCTGTTACTTTTATCTTATTACATGTACTATGAAATATCACGGGATGATCGTATTCATTCAAAATGTTGGACATACTGGCATACAACACTGACTATTGAGAATGATTGAAAAGCGTTTTTAACTTAAGTAAAATTTCTGATAAATCTAAAATTGCACTGGTTCCATTTGAAATAATCCACAGATGCCTTGGGACTAATTTTACACTGAAGACAATTGATGTACTAAATAACAAATGATGTACTGTCTGTTGCTCATTTAAAGCCAACATTGCACATGTTTTGGCAATGTGCAGTAATTAAACGTTGCTGGCAAAATCTTGCGGCCATTATCAATGACAAACGTTTATTCGCATTCAATTCACAGGCAACTTAACCATAAGCAATAACTGAAATTGATGAATGTATACATACTGAGCCTGCCTTTTACATCATAATATTATTCACTGATACTTCATCTGTCACTGTTCATTGCACCCCTCCCTCCCACACTACAAGGATTTCTTAACAAGCTGTCATACAATTGTAGAACTGAAGAGTCCATTGCTCACAAACACTTAGAGATACAAGTATTTCATCAATAAATGTCTCTTACATAAGATGATGCTTACAGGCACAGATCAAACTGTGAATGCATGTGGATCTTGTACATTGTGCTGTTATTACTATGATTGTTCCCTTCTAGAACATTGTACATTATTACTCTGTGTAAGCCTCATGGACAATGTACAGAACCTTCATAAACCAGATTGTGTTGTAATTCCCTCAGTCCCAATTTTCATGATGTATATGGATTTTCCTCTCTCCTCTCTCTCTCTCTCTCTCTCTCTCTCTCTCTCTCTCTCTCTCTCTCTCTCTCTCTCTCTCTCTCTCTCTCTCTCTCTCTCTCTCTCTCTCTCTCTCTCTCTGCCTGTTTGTCAGTCCTTCCGTGGTGATTTTTTTGTCTACTTCAGGATCATATTTTAATAGCATATCATGATCATGAGTGATGTTTGATTTATTTGTACGCTTAAAAAATTTCATTTTAACTTATGCGAATAGCTTTTTTTATTTCATTTATCTTTTCGTATGTATCATGATGCATATGATCTTGATTAAGCTGTTGTTTAGTATTCACTCGCTGTTTTGTATTTTGTAGGCTAAATGAACATTAGTTTGTGTCCTGTTTCAAATTAAAACAAAATAAATAATAACGAACAACTAGCGTAACTCTTGCGCCTGTGATGGCACGCCCATAACTCAAATGATTTCTGCTTATGAACCCAAACCGCCTAGCAGAAATGACAGCACAGAGCACACTGAACAAACAGCAGAAATGACAGCACAGAGCACACTGAACAAACGCAGCAGAAATGACAGCACTGAGCACACAGAACAAACAACAGCAGAAATGACAGCACTGAGCACACAGAACAAACAGCAGAAATGACAGCACAGAGCACACAGAACAAACAGCAGAAATGACAGCACTGAGCACACTGAACAAACAGCAGAAATGACAGCACTGAGCACACAGAACAAACAGCAGAGAAATGACAGCACAGAGCACACTGAACAAACAGCAGAAATGACAACACAGAGCACACTGAACAAACAGCAGAAATGACAGCACAGAGCACACTGAACAAACAGCAGAAATGACAGCACAGAGCACACTGAACAAACAGCAGAAATGACAACACAGAGCACACAGAACAAACAGCAGAAATGACAGCACAGAGCACACAGAACAAACAGCAGAAATGACAGCACAGAGCACACAGAACAGACAAGGAGACATCACCTAAAAAGGATATTCTACGTTTACCTGTAATACTCGTACCAGACACATCTACAGACACTAACAACTGTAGAAATGAACAAACACATATAAACGTTTAATATTTCTTTTCATACCAATCAAACTGGGGTTACCTGTATGTGTTACTGTTCTATATTCAAGATCGAAAAGGCACGTTTGTTGTGTTCAACATACTAAATATTCAACCGTCGTGTTTTTTTTTTTTAAAGAACTCATGATACCATTACTTGAAACATACGGCTAATAGAAAGTTATATTTTTATAAGAAAAAAACGTTTTTGTTTTTTTTCCCCAAGTGCTAACGCATTTATTTGCTTGTAAAGAAATTTACAAATGGAAAACGTGAAAAGAAAAAACAAAAAAACAACAAAAACAGCACTACAAAAACCAAAAATGACAGTAGATCTTTTCTTACATAAATACATTACAAAAGCTGCAATAAGTTTTGCAAAAAGAACAGCGATTCCTATTTAACATATACATATTACAAAATAAGTACAACATTGTGTCTACACTGTCAGTGTCACACATTAACCTTACTATTTTGGAGCGTTTCCTTTTTTTCAAAATCAATAGTCAGAGAGAGACAGACAGAGAGACAGACAGACAGACAGACAGACAGACAGAGACAGAAAAAGAAAAACACAACACACACACACACACACACACACACACACACACACACACACACACACACACACACACACACACACACCTAGATCCATTAAGTTTTCTATAAAGAAGCATAGGAATGGACATCAACAGTACAAATACATAACTTATCCAGAAACGACGGTTGACTTTTAGCTGCCACGCCAGGCTTTGCTCAGGACTACACATATAAATACACGTGCGCGCGCGAGCCCGCACACAAAAACCTTAGTTTTCAATTAAAAAAAAAATTCATACTGTTGCCATTTGTTTGCAAAATCAACACAGTTCATATTCATTTTTGCAATGCATTTTTTCTGCTTGGTATTTGGTTTTTAAATATTCCCTGAAGACAGGAAACAGAGGAAGCGCCTTTTCAAGTCTGAATTTATATACAAAGAACTTTGCAGAGATAATAATGTAATCGAGTATGATGTCAGTTTTTATCCGAGAGTCAGTGCCAAACAGAACAAGTTCCTTTGATAATACAATTTCAGGTACACTAGAGCAATTGTCTTTCAAGAAATTCTGAGGTCAGTCCAAAAATGTGTTGTCACGTCGCATGTGAAAAATAGATGATCTATAGTTTCCTTTTCAGACTTACAAAAAGTACATTTGTTATTTTCAATGGTGTTCATTTTTTCAAGGACAATATTTGTAGCCAGGATCCTGTGAATTAATCTCATCTGAAACCATTTCAGTTTAATTTTTTTATTTTGTGTGTGCGAAGAAATATATTTTTCCAGTTTAATTCTTTACCTATTTCGTTGTTCCATTTCTCACAGCCCCTTGGCTGTGAGTTATATGCATTTCAGATATCATAATAAAGTGGAGCTCTCTTCTTTGCGCACCAGATGATACTGAGAGCTTTTTCAGTGGTCGTAGGCATATTACTAGTGAATCTGATATTCTTCCTTCGAATATATTTTCTGACAGATTGCACACAACCTAGGTGTAGCATAAAGTTCGTTTGAACGGTATGCTTTTGCTTGAATTCTTCATATGTCATGAACGACCCAGCTTAGTTTATTAAATCCGCAACACGATATAGACCTTTGTCTATCCAATCCTTGAAACATATACTTTTCCCGTCTATTTTAATGTTTTTATCGTAAAAAAAATGTTTTCAGCCAAAAGATCACTAGGATCCTCAATACCTACTTTGTCACCAAAGATTTGATATGCTT
>JADBJO010030730.1:5000-17528 GCA_016801955.1 Conus betulinus | reverse complement strand
GAAGATAGATGCTGATCGTTTCTCCCGACTGTGCGTGTGGGGCGATAGAATGAAACCCTACTTACCTGCTTGGTTGTGAACACTGAACCGTCGATATCAGCTTTTGAAGACGTCATCTCCAACGAATCAAATATTTTGGAAGTTGTTCAAGGACTGATTAAGAGCCCAATTGGACATTTACTTTAACGTCTATGTTATTTTCCCCATCTTGGTGGTAGTTGCTTATTTAGTGTTTCTTTTGAAGTTTTGAATTCAGTTATGTGGAGGTTTTTTTTTTTTTTTGTGGGGGGGGGGGGGGGGGGTTTTTTTTGTTTGTTTGTTTTTTAAATTATTATTTATTTTATCTAGGCCTAACTGCATTATACATACCAGTCATCTGACCTACTGACAAGGCTGGGGAAGGCCCCAGAGACAGACAGTCATCTGACCTACTGACAAGGCTGGTGGAGGCCCAAGAGACAGACAGTCATCTGACCTAATGACAAGGCTGGGGAAGGCCCCAGAGACAGAGTCATCTGACCTACTGACAAGGCCGGTGTAGCCCCACAGACAGACAGTCATCTGACCTACTGACAGGCTGGTGGAGGCCCCAGAGACAGACAGTCATCTGACCTACTGACAAAGCTGGTGGAGGCCCCAGAGACAGACAGTCATCTGACCTACTGACAAGGCTGGGGAAGGCCCAGAGACAGACAGTCATCTGACCTAATGTCAAGGCTGGTGGAGGCCCAGAGACAGACAGTCATCTGACCTAATGACAAGGCTGGGGAAGGCCCCAGAGACAGAGTCATCTGACCTACTGACAAGGCCGGTGTAGCCCCCACAGACAAACAGTCATCTGACCTACTGACAAGGCTGGTGGAGGCCCCACAGACAGACAGTCATCTGACCTAATGACAAGGCTGAAGGCCACAGAGACAGAGTCATCTGACCTACTGACAAGGCCGGTGTAGCCCCCACAGACAAACAGTCATCTGACCTACTGACAAGGCTGGTGGAGGCCCCACAGACAGACAGTCATCTGACCTACTGACAAGGCTGAAGGCCACAGACAGACAGTCATCTGACCTACTGACAAGGCTGAAGGCCACAGACACAGAGTCATCTGACCTAATGACAAGGCTGAAGGCCACAGAGACAGAGTCATCTGACCTAATGACAAGGCTGAAGGCCACAGAGACAGAGTCATCTGACCTAATGACAAGGCTGAAGGCCACAGAGACAGAGTCATCTGACCTAATGACAAGGCTGAAGGCCACAGACACAGAGTCATCTGACCTACTGACAAGGCTGAAGGCCACAGAGACAGAGTCATCTGACCTAATGACAAGGCTGAAGGCCACAGAGACAGAGTCATCTGACCTAATGACAAGGCTGAAGGCCACAGACACAGAGTCATCTGACCTACTGACAAGGCTGAAGGCCACAGAGACAGAGTCATCTGACCTACTGACAAGGCTGAAGGCCACAGAGACAGAGTCATCTGACCTACTGACAAGGCTGGGGAAGGCCACAGAGACAGAGAGTCACAGTGTGGATGACAGAGGTCAGGATGATGATGAAGGCCACAGAGACAGAGTCATCTGACCTACTGACAAGGCTGGGGAAAGGCCACAGAGACAGAGAGTCACAGTGTGGATGACAGAGGTCAGGATGGTGGAGGTCACAGAGACAGACAGTCACAGTGCGGATGACAGAGGTCAGGATGGTGGAGGCCACAGAGACAGACAGTCACAGTGTGGATGACAGAGGTCAGGATGGTGGAGGTCACAGAGACAGACAGTCACAGTGTGGATGACAGAGGTCAGGATGGTGGAGGTCACAGAGACAGACAGTCACAGTGTGGATGACAGAGGTCAGGATGGTGGAGGTCACAGAGACAGACAGTCACAGTGCGGATGACAGAGGTCAGGATGGTGGAGGTCACAGAGACAGACAGTCACAGTGCGGATGACAGAGGTCAGGATGGTGGAGGTCACAGAGACAGAGTCACAGTGTGGATGACAGAGGTCAGGATGATGAAGGCCACAGAGACAGAGAGTCACAGTGTGGATGACAGAGGTCAGGATGATGAAGGCCACAGAGACAGAGAGTCACAGTGCGGATGACAGAGGTCAGGATGATGAAGGCCACAGAGACAGAGAGTCACAGTGTGGATGACAGAGGTCAGGATGATGAAGGTCACAGAGACAGACAGTCACAGTGTGGATGACAGACAGAGGTCAGGATGGTGGAGGTCACAGAGACAGAGTCACAGTGTGGATGACAGAGGTCAGGATGATGAAGGCCACAGAGACAGAGAGAGTCACAGTGCGGATGACAGAGGTCAGGATGGTGGAGGCCTCAGACACAAACAGTCACAGTGTGGATGACAGAGGTCAGGATGATGAAGGCCACAGAGACAGACAGTCACAGTGTGGATGACAGAGGTCAGGATGGTGAATACCACAGAGACAAACAGTCACAGTGTGGATGACAGAGGTCAGGATGATGAAGGCCACAGAGACAGACAGTCACAGTGTGGATGACAGAGGTCAGGATGGTGAAGGCCACAGAGACAGAGTCACAGTGTGGATGACAGAGGTCAGGATGGTGGAGGTCACAGAGACAAACAGTCACAGTGTGGATGACAGAGGTCAGGATGATGAAGGCCACAGAGACAAACAGTCACAGTGTGGATGACAGAGAAGGTCAGGATGATGAAGGCCACAGAGACAGAGTCACAGTGTGGATGACAGAGGTCAGGATGATGAAGGCCACAGAGACAGACAGTCACAGTGTGTATGACAGAGAAGGTCAGGATGATGAAGGCCACAGAGACAGACAGTCACAGTGTGGATGACAGAGGTCAGGATGGTGGAGGTCACAGAGACAGAGAGTCACAGTGTGGATGACAGAGGTCAGGATGATGAAGGCCACAGAGACAGACAATCACAGTGTGGATGACAGAGTCAGGATGATGAAGGCCACAGAGACAGACAGTCACAGTGTGGATGACAGAGGTCAGGATGATGAAGGCCACAGAGACAGACAGTCACAGTGTGGATGACAGAGGTCAGGATGATGAAGGCCACAGAGACAGACAGTCACAGTGTGGATGACAGAGGTCAGGATGATGAAGGCCACAGAGACAGAGTCACAGTGTGGATGACAGAGGTCAGGATGGTGGAGGGTCACAGAGACAGAGAGTCACAGTGTGGATGACAGAGAAGGTCAGGATGATGAAGGCCACAGAGACAGAGAGTCACAGTGTGTATGACAGAGAAGGTCAGGATGATGAAGGCCACAGAGACAGACAGTCACAGTGTGTATGACAGAGAAGGTCAGGATGATGAAGGCCACAGAGACAGAGTCACAGTGTGGATGACAGAGGTCAGGATGGTGGAGGTCACAGAGACAAACAGTCACAGTGTGGATGACAGAGAAGGTCAGGATGATGAAGGCCACAGAGACAGAGAGTCACAGTGTGTATGACAGAGAAGGTCAGGATGATGAAGGCCACAGAGACAGAGAGTCACAGTGTGTATGACAGAGAAGGTCAGGATGATGAAGGCCACAGAGACAGAGAGTCACAGTGCGGATGACAGAGGTCAGGATGATGAAGGCCACAGAGACAGAGTCACAGTGTGGATGACAGAGGTCAGGATGATGAAGGCCACAGAGACAGACAGTCACAGTGTGGATGACAGAGGTCAGGATGATGAAGGCCACAGAGACAGAGTCACAGTGTGGATGACAGAGGTCAGGATGGTGGAGGTCACAGAGACAAACAGTCACAGTGTGGATGACAGAGAAGGTCAGGATGATGAAGGCCACAGAGACAGAGTCACAGTGTGGATGACAGAGGTCAGGATGGTGGAGGCCCTCAGAGACAGAGTCACAGTGTGTATGACAGAGAAGGTCAGGATGGTGAAGGCCTCAGAGACAGAGTCACAGTGTGGATGACATCAGGATGGTGAATACCACAGAGACAGAGAGTCACAGTCTGTATGACAGAGAAGGTCAGGATGATGAAGGCCACAGAGACAGACAGTCACAGTGTGGATGACAGAGGTCAGGATGATGAAGGCCACAGAGACAGAGAGTCACAGTGTGGATGACAGAGGTCAGGATGGTGGAGGTCACAGAGACAGACAGTCACAGTGCGGATGACAGAGGTCAGGATGGTGGAGGCCACAGAGACAGACAGTCACAGTGTGGATGACAGAGGTCAGGATGGTGGAGGTCACAGAGACAGACAGTCACAGTGTGGATGACAGAGGTCAGGATGGTGGAGGTCACAGAGACAGACAGTCACAGTGTGGATGACAGAGGTCAGGATGGTGGAGGTCACAGAGACAGACAGTCACAGTGCGGATGACAGAGGTCAGGATGGTGGAGGTCACAGAGACAGACAGTCACAGTGCGGATGACAGAGGTCAGGATGGTGGAGGTCACAGAGACAGACAGTCACAGTGCGGATGACAGAGGTCAGGATGGTGGAGGTCACAGAGACAGAGTCACAGTGTGGATGACAGAGGTCAGGATGATGAAGGCCACAGAGACAGAGAGTCACAGTGTGGATGACAGAGGTCAGGATGATGAAGGCCACAGAGACAGAGAGTCACAGTGCGGATGACAGAGGTCAGGATGATGAAGGCCACAGAGACAGAGAGTCACAGTGTGGATGACAGAGGTCAGGATGATGAAGGTCACAGAGACAGAGTCACAGTGTGGGATGACAGAGGTCAGATGATGAAGGCCACAGAGACAGAGAGTCACAGTGCGGATGACAGAGGTCAGGATGGTGGAGGCCTCAGAGACAAACAGTCACAGTGTGGATGACAGAGGTCAGGATGATGAGGCCACAGAGACAAACAGTCACAGTGTGGATGACAGAGAAGGTCAGGATGATGAAGGCCACAGAGACAGAGTCGAAGTGTGGATGACAGAGGTCAGGATGATGAAGGCCACAGAGACAGACAGTCACAGTGTGTCAGGATGACAGAGAAGGGTCAGGATGATGATGAAGGCCACAGAGACAGACAGTCACAGTGTGGATGACAGAGGTCAGGATGGTGGAGGTCACAGAGACAGACAGTCACAGTGTGGATGACAGAGGTCAGGATGATGAAGGCCACAGAGACAGACAGTCACAGTGTGGATGACAGAGGTCAGGATGATGAAGGCCACAGAGACAGACAGTCACAGTGTGGATGACAGAGGTCAGGATGATGAAGGCCACAGAGACAGACAGTCACAGTGTGGATGACAGAGGTCAGGATGATGAAGGCCACAGAGACAGACAGTCACAGTGTGGATGACAGAGGTCAGGATGATGAAGGCCACAGAGACAGAGTCACAGTGTGGATGACAGAGGTCAGGATGATGGAGGCCCACAGAGACAGACAGTCACAGTGTGGATGACAGAGAAGGTCAGGATGATGAAGGCCACAGAGACAGTCACAGTGTGGAGACAGAGAGGTCACACAGAGACAGACAGTGTGTGACATGACACAGAGACAGAGAGTCAGGATGATGGATGATGAACCACAGAGACAGAGAGTCACAGTGTGTATGACAGAGAAGGTCAGGATGATGAAGGCCACAGAGACAGAGTCACAGTGTGGATGACAGAGGTCAGGATGATGAAGGCCCACAGAGACAGACAGTCACAGTGTGTGGACAGAGTCAGGTCAGGATGATGAAGGCCACAGAGACAGACAGTCACAGTGTGGATGACAGAGGTCAGGATGATGAAGGCCACAGAGACAGAGAGTCACAGTGTGGATGACAGAGGTCAGGATGGTGGAGGCCACAGAGACAGAGAGTCACAGTGTGGATGACAGAGAGGTCAGGATGATGAAGGCCACAGAGACAGACAGTCACAGTGTGGATGACAGAGGTCAGGATGATGGAGGCCACAGAGACAGACAGTCACAGTGTGGATGACAGAGGTCAGGATGGTGAAGGTCACAGAGACAGACAGTCACAGTGTGGATGACAGAGGTCAGGATGGTGGAGACCACAGAGACAAACAGTCACAGTGTGGATGACAGAGGTCAGGATGATGAAGGCCACAGAGACAGACAGTGTGGATCAGAGGTCAGGATGACACAGAGGTGGTGGATGACAGAGAAGGTCAGGATGGTGAAGGCCACAGAGACAGAGTCACAGTGTGGATGACAGAAGGTCAGGATGGTGAAGGCCACAGAGACAGAGTGTGTGGATGACAGAGAAGGTCAGGATGGTGAAGGCCACAGAGACACAGACAGTCACGTGTGATGACAGAGAAGGTCAGGATGATGAAGGCCACAGAGACAGAGTCACAGTGTGGATGACAGTCAGGTGATGATGACAGAGGTCAGGAGGTCAGGATGGTGGAGGCCACAGAGACAGACAGTCACAGTGTGGATGACAGAGGTCAGGATGGTGGAGACCACAGAGAGACAAACAGTCACAGTGTGGATGACAGAGGTCAGGATGATGGTGGAGGCCACAGAGACAGACAGTCACAGTGTGGATGACAGAGGTCAGGATGGTGGAGGACCACAGAGACAACAGTCACAGTGTGGATGACAGAGGTCAGGAGGTGGAGGCCACAGAGACAAACAGTCACAGTGTGGATGACAGAGGTCAGGATGGTGGAGGCCACAGAGACAGACAGTCAGGATGGATGACAGAGGTCAGGATGGTGGAGACCACAGAGACAGACAGTCACAGTGTGGATGACAGAGGTCAGGATGGTGGAGACAGAGACAGACAGTCACAGGTGGATGACAGAGGTCAGGATGATGGAGACCACAGAGACAGACAGTCACAGTGTGGATGACAGAGAAGGTCAGGATGATGAGGTTGTTGGAGCGAGTCTATAGCGTGCTACGTAAACAGATGATCATGAAAGCTGCCCCAGTCCTTGAAGCTCAGCTTGGCACAGTTGCTGCCCTGGGGAAATCAGCTGCAGAGACAGAGCCTTCAAACAGCTTTGACATGGAAATTGTAGATGGTGCCACTGGTTTGCACTTCTTGTCCACCATGCGTCAAAACGTTGGACTGTCATGCAGACGTTGTGTTTCTCCCATAGATGAAGAGTGCTCCACAAAGACTGGATGCAGCCTGGGACTTACACACTGAGATCAGTATCAAGGAGCCAGTGAGAGAAAAGACGGGGAAAGGAACACGTAGAAAGGCCTGGAGCCAGGGCCAAACTCGCCAGTGCCAGAGCCAAACGCCTAACGCCTGCAGTATCATAGCCTGTGTGTCTCAGATACCCAGACAACACACACGAGCTATTTGCATTCTACTCGGCCAGATAGCAGACAGTGGCCTTCCTCCAGACAGGAAAGTGATTGGCACACGTGGCTAAGGAACTGAGATCAAAGGATCACACTTTCAGCCTTCCAGAATGTGACCATGCGGAAGCTGATGCACGATTGGTGGCTCAGCAATGCACCTCGCCGAATGGCTCTACGACATGTGCGGCGCACACTGCAGACACTGACGTCATTGTGATCATGACGGGAACATTCCATTTCTACAGAGTGTGTGCCCAGAGACAAACAGAGAAGTGGCCTGTGAAGTCTGTTCAAACTTGCTGATATGGAGTGGCGGGGGGGGGGGGGGGGGGGGGGGGGGGGGGGGGGGGAGCCGGTCCCGCGGGGACGAGTAAGAGAGTGACGTCACGTGACCACAGCTCAGACTGCAAATGTGGGCGAGCGATATCTAAACGTGTTCATCAGGACCTCATGAAGTATCACACAGTGTTTGACAGTTTTGTCTGAGCTCCTCGCATTATAGAGCCAAGCTGCCCGCTGTTAGTAAAGACGCAGGCTATACAGAAGAAACGGGAAGGGGAGGAAGGGGGGGGGGGGGAGAGAAAGAAAGGAAGAAATGGAGATGGTGAACTGAATAATGACTGAGGTGTGGAGACATTCGGGTGGTGGGCCAGCCAGTGAACTATTCACCAGCCACATGCTGGCTGCCTCACGCTGGAAACAGGCTGAGCATTGAACAGGTTTTTTTTTTTCCAGACACCAGCAACGCCGAAAGGGTACACCTGCCTGCTCCCCTCCCAATTCCTTTGCCCCCCCCCCCCCCCCTCCCCTGCCCTCTTCCTCCTCACAGCCTCCCCTTCCCTTCCCTTTCCTTCCCACCTACCTGTGGCTGGAATGGGCAGCTTTGGTTCAGGGAGCTTCCACGCAGAACAGCTGTTTGGTACCTTGTTCTGTCTTCTTGTTTTTTTTTTACATGTGCTTCTTTCAGCTAAAAAAAAACAGGCTTTGTTTAGTTTGCTCCAGGCTCAATCCAAATGGTAAGAATACAATAATTTTGGAAGTTGTTTAGGAGTGAACGAATCAAGCGGTTCAATCACACACACACACAAACACACACACACACACACACACACACACACACACACACACACACACACACACACACACACACATGTGCATGCACACGTGAATGCACGTTTGCACGCACGCGCGCGAGAGAGAGAGAGCATTCTCTCTCTCTCTCTCTCTCTCTCTCTCTCTCTCTCTCTCTCTCTCTCTCTCTCTCTCTCTCTCTCTCTCTCTCTCTCTCTCTCTCTTCTAGATAAATGAACTCACTTATCCCCCTCCCCACGGCCAAATTGTCGGTGAAGACCACGTCAGGGACTGTCGGCTATTTCAGCAGCTGCTAATGCGCTAATGCCCCTCTGTCATCCTTTGGCGGGGAAAGCAGGACTGGTCAGACAATGGACTGACCCTCTGGCATCCTTTGGCGGGAAAGCAGGACTGGTCAGACAATGGACTGACCCTCTGGCATCCTTTGGCAGGGGAAGGACTGGTCCTACAATGGACGGAAGATCTATCTCTTCTGGCATCCTTTGGCGGGGAAAGAAAGCAGGACTGGTCCTACAATGGACGGAAGATCTATGACAGCATTCTTCCTTCACACCGCTGTAGTGGCTTCTTTTACAAGCAAATGGCTATTATCCTTTAAGGCAACGACATTCGACAATTATCCCATGTATAGCAACTGTTTTCCATTGGAATGTAGCTGTTTTTTCCTGTTTTTACCGAAGGATCATTAGGATTTTACATTTTCGACAAAAAGGGTATGAGTGTTATTGATCATAACTGTTTCTCTTTCTTGAGACTAGTTAGGCTTAAGAAAATAAAAATAAACGGAAAAGGTTGTAATCCTTGGAATCACAGCTATTCTCCACATCTCACCGACCCCATCTGCAGATGGTTAACAGTAATCCTACCTGTTTCTCCTGTTAATGACGTTTTCCTCGCATTGACATGCATTTTCCTTAGGAAAACAAAGATAACAGTTGTTATCTGAAGCAAAATAAATAAACCATTTTTGTGACCCTCGGGAACACAGAAGAAACAGTCATGATTCCTTGCTGCGATTCCAGAATAAGAACTGTTGTTTTTTTTTTCGCTACTTCTACTGGAGGATCCAGGCGGTTTTCCTGGGGAAATCAGCTATTATCGTCTTTAGACGTAGGTGTGCTGCCATACGATCTGTGGCCAGTTCGCAGGCGATTTGCTCATTGATTCCTTTGTCTGATCTGTGGACCGGAATGGCCTGTAATCAGTGCGATCAGCTGGACTGCTGTCTGGCTTCATCGTTATGAATGTATATGTTGGCATATGAACCTGTCCACCCCTCCCCGGTCACTCTCTCTCTCTCTCTCTCTCTCTCTCTCTCTCTCTCTCTCTCTCTCTCTCTCTCTCTCTCTCTCTCTCTCTGTCTCTCTCTCTCTCTCTGAGTGTGGCCTGTGTGTGTGTTTGGGGTGGTGGTGGGTGGTGGTGGTGGTGGGGTAGTAGTAGGGGCGGCAGTGAATGGATCCATCAGTGTGCTGGTTGTTGTGGGCAGTAGCCCGTGGCAAGTACTGGTTGTCGTAGAGTGGGCTAGGCGCACCGTCACATGAGATCGACTGACAGGGCTGTGCACTGGACACCCCTGGACACATCACACTATGTGGTCACCTGCCATGTCGTGCCATGTAACAGGACACCCCTCGACACATCACACTATGTGGTCACCTGCCATGTCGTGCCATGTAACAGGGCTGTGCACTGGACACCCCTCGACACATCACACTATGTGGTCACCTGTCATGTCGTGCCATGTAACAGGACACCCCTCGACACATCACACTATGTGGTCACCTGCCATGTCGTGCCATGTAACAGGGCTGTGCACTGGACACCCCCTCGACACATCACACTATGTGGTCACCTGTCATGTCGTGCCATGTAACAGGGCACCCTCGACACATCACACTATGTGGTCACCTGCCATGTCATGCCATGGAATACTTCGCACACTCCTCGTCTGGTGGGAGAAGAACTCTACACTCACGTTCAAACCCTCTTCTCCACTCCTCTTACCACACAGCTCTATGAATCTTCTTCGTGTTCTCAGGCAGACAGACAGACAGACGCGCGCGCCCGCCGCACACACACACACACACACACACACACACACACACACACACACACACGAGAGAGAGAGAGAGAGAGAGAGAGAGAGAGAGAGAGAGAGAGAGAGAGAGAGAGAGAGAGACAGACAGACAGACAGACAGACAGACAGACAGACAGAGAGAGAGAGACAGACGGACAGACAGACAGAGATAGGGACAAAACGCACAGAAACAGGCATAGAAAGTTGCTATGCTATCTTCAGTGTCTTTGTCAGTTTGTATGCCTGTCTGTCTGTCTATAATTCTCTCTCTCTCTCTCTCTCTCTCTCTCTCTCTCTCTCTCTCTCTCTCTCTCTCTCTCTCTCTCTCTCTCTCTCTCTCTCTCTCTCTCTCTCTTTCTCTTTCGCCGTGCCATCTTTCATCATTCTCTGCAACAATACTAACGGTCCTAAACGCCATTAGCGGTGAATCAGGCTGATTGGAAGCGACAGGACATGGTTGGTCATCCGTCACAATGGACACTGATACAGAGAGATATCGACGGACCGGCGGTTCGGACCATTGATAACAGGGGACAGTGGGCAGTGAGAGACACGTCTGTGACCACCTGTCGCCACGCAGGTCATCAAGACAGAGTGACAAACAGGCCGGCACCGTGGAGAGAGAGAGAGAGAGAGAGAGAGAGAGAGAGAGAGAGAGAGAGAGAGAGAGAGAGAGAGAGAGAGAGAGAGAGAGAGAGAGAGAGAGAGAGAGAGAGAACACGCACACACACACACACACACACACACACACACACACACACACACACACACACACACACATACATACATCTGGTCCGACCCGATATTGCTTTCAGCGGAAAGACGTTAACTGAAAAACCAAAATGCACTCAAAAAACACTATGTATTCTATCACACTCCAAAGTGCACCTGGCGTTTGTCGTCAGATCAGCTATTATCAAATCATAGTCATCGCACAGTGCTGTCCTTGACCCTTACTGTGCCTGACTCTGAGCAACTCCAATTCCTGCTTCTTTTATGTTAGAGCACTATGCATGTGACTCTTTATTTCTCTGCCGTCTGCAAAACTTTCCACTCCCAAATCCTTGAGCCCTACATATGACATGCAAAAAACACAAGAGGTCCAGAAACAGTATACCATTCTGTCATCCTTGCTGACACGTGACACTGAATTAATGCACCGACACCGACATTCCAAGGATAAAATCTTCTTTATCACATTCATTTTTTTTCCACAAAGCCAGGGTGATCATCATCTATTCAAACTACACTGTTACCGCATGACGTGGGTTTTTTTTTTTTTTTTTTTTTTTTTTGTTTTTTTTTTTTTTTTTTTTTTTTTTACCCCGAACTTTGACCTGTTTTACTCTCTATAAAGCGTGATAACTCTGAGCGCTGTGTGTGATTTCAGGATGGACAGTCTGGGGCCAGGCAACCTGCTGACGGTGGACGAGGGCATGCGGCCCCGCGCCAACTCCGACCCCACCCTGACTGTGGGCGGCTTGCTACTACCGGAGATCAAGGTGGAGGACTGCACCGACACCTCCGACCCTCACCACCCCCTCTCCGACCACCACCACACCACCCTCCCCTTCGGCCCCGACGAGCCCCCCGCGCCCCCGCTCCAACACCTGCCCCGAGGACCTCTTCCGGAAGCGCAACGGGCGGCCTCCCACCCCGCCCCCCGGGGACGTTCCGAAAAGGCCGTAAGTTCAAGTCCGGCTTCAGCAAGCCAGTGATGAAGGAGTCGGTCAGCTTCGCCCACCACAGGCTCAGCAAGCTGGCGGAGAGCGAGGACGTGGAGGACAGCGCGCCCCTGGCCGCCAGTTCTGCAGAACTGGAAGGGGCAGAGGTGGGACGCGTGACGGAACAGCTGAGCCAGGTGGGCCTGGACCCCCAACACCACACGGCTGAGGCCGGAGACAGGTGCCCTTTGGAGGGGAAGACCTCAGCCCAGGACTCTTGCTCTGCTCAGCAGTGTGGCCCTGCACGTGCCGCCAGTGCAGAGAACTGCACGAAGAACGTGAGTGACGTGCCCGAGGACTCCTTCGTGTCTCAGTCGTCCGTGAAGTGTCGGTGTGCTCAGGGCAGCTCGGCGTCCAGGGA
>JADBJO010030729.1:12500-17529 GCA_016801955.1 Conus betulinus | reverse complement strand
GTTTGCTAGTTGTGGCTGTGTGAGAATAATGTCTGCGGTTGGATATTTCGCTGTGTGATGGTGGGTAGAGGGAGTCAGTCGGAAATGATATATGGGTGGCTGAGCCAGGGTGCGTGGGGAACAACAAACGGAACGGTGGGGCAGATGGGGGGGGGGGGGGGGGGGGGGGGGGGGGGGGGGTTAGGGTTAGGGGTGGGGGGTTTTGATGGGGGGGGGGTTGTAACTGTCACTGTGGTGGAGCGGGGCGGGTGGGTGGAAAGGGAGAGGGGATGCAAGGAAGACAGCAACAACAAAAAATTCCGCAGTCACAACACAACACAACACGACACACGACCACATGCACACAAACAATGAACCTACTCATTTAATTTCATCTCGTTGGGTCATTATCCCGGCCCTCAACCCAAGACGGCGGGGACGGAGGGGGACATTTTGTTCATCAGTTAGGTTCTTCACAATAACTACTTCAAGGGCAATATTTCATTTCTTCGGCTTTGCACTTAGTCGCAGTCGGATAGAAGATTCCAGGCGGAATAAAAAGCTCCCGTTGAAGAAAAGAGTTTCAGCGGCAGAGCCGACCCGCGTCCATCGCCTATTTTACTCTTAACGGTTGTCGTGGGTGGCACGGAGAGTTTGAGGAATATCCTCAAACTGAAATTCCTGGACCATCTCAGCTGTACACATCCATCATGTTACTCGTCAGCCGGACGTGAATGTGTAGACAATGAGAATGCTGCAGATAAACAATCGCGCTGCTTATCAGTAATCACAGCGGTGTTAACAAACAATAATAATCATTAACAGGTATGTATGTAAACAGACACACAGCACAGACGTACCGACAAAAAAGATCAGATAGGAGCTATAGTCGACAAGATAAACTGATAATATAAGAACCTGCCACAAAAGTGGTAGTCCTATTAGCAATCATAGCGGTATTAACAATCATAATAATTATATGTAAACAGACGCACAGATGTGCAAGAAAAAGCATTTTTTTAAAAGCTACACTCGACAGATACACTGAGAATATAGACCTGCACAAACAGTAGTACTTCTGTTAGTAACCATAGTGGTATTAAACAATGATAATCATTAACTAGATATGTATGTAAACAGACACACAGACGTACAAGAAACAAATCATATCAACAGCTGCATCGACCGAGAAAACTAATTCAATATAGACCTGCACAAACACACTACCGACCTTCTACACAATCAAGATGGATTTCTTCTACAGGGCATGTTTGAAAAAGCACCCACAGCGGTTTTTGACGGTTTTCTGAATAGTGTGCACCAGCATAGGTTGTCATGACTTTTTGTGTGTGTGTGTGTGTGTGTGGTGTGTGTGTGTGTGTGCGTTCGTGCGTTGCGTGCGTACACACACACACAAACAACACACACACTCACTCTTCGCTCTCTCTCTCCTATCACACACTCTCTCTCTCTTCTCTCGTCTCTCTGTCTCTCTCTCTCTCCCTCTTTCTCCCCATCCCTCCCACCCTTTGTGTGCTTGTGGTGTTGTCCTCTTTTGGTGGGTCCTGGTGGGTGTGTGGTGTGTGTGTGTGGTTGGTGTGTGTGTGTGTGTGTGGGTGTGTGTGTGTGTTTTGTGTGTGTAGGTGTGTGTGCGCATGCGTACGGGTGCGTTGTGTGCGTGTGTGCGTGCGTGTGTCAAAGCAGCGGTGTTAAGCAAAACCATTGACCAAGGTCTATGAGCAAAGCATTGCTCTTGCTAACTGTGTAATTGGTGATGAATAGTATGTTTGTCTGTCTGTCTGTCTGTCTGTCTGCCTGGTCTGTCTGTCTGTCTGTCTGTGTCTCCTCTCTGCTCTCTCCTCTATCTCTCGTTCGTTCGCCGTGCTTTCATGCTAACTCACTTGATCGTCACAAAAGTTCCACAACGAAAACGGCCCAACACATTGTTATTGGTCAGGTTCGTTTACTGATCAAGATAAACCGGGGCAGCAGTTTTTTTTTTTTTTGTACTTCTATCCTCGATTTTGTTAAGGAAGAAAAAAGAAAGGTTTGTTTACGTATTTGTGCCCTCATGATGAAAAACAAATCTTCAAAGGATTACACAAAACCCTTCAAGCTTCTGAAGAGCAGAGTGGTAATAACACATCAGAGCCAGAAACCATGTGTCTCTGACCTGACTTATGTACAGTAGAGATGCATGGGTGTGGCTCTGATGTATTAATATGGGGTGGCATGAGATCATGAAGTATCACATTTATAACCGGACTGGCAATCAGGTCTGGTAAAGCATTTACACACAAGATTTGGGCAACATTCCGCATCCCCTCACACCTCTGATTCCTAGGTGTGCATTGGCGTGGCCTGGAAATGACAAAAATGTGCATGTGAAAAGCTCAATATTTGCAACATATTTGTGTATCATAATCTGCGAAATAGAACAAAACACGTTTACGCCTCATTATCTGCTCTACGGTGTATGTCCCTCATCTGTACAATACTAAACAGCACTTTACGCCTCATTGTCTGCAATATCTTTCAGCCACGTGACCTGCAGTGCATCTTTGTCCAATGTCTGCACAGCAGAACAGCATGTTAAGTCTCATTATCTGTAAAATACATATATATGCTTTTTGTATGCAGAATAGAACACCGAGGACTGTTCCTAACTGACCCTCTCTCTCTCTCTCTCTCTCTCTCTCTCTCTCTCTCTCTCTCTCTCTCTCTCTCTCTCTCTCTCTCTATATATATATATATATATATATATCAAGAATACCATAAAATGCCTAATAAAATTCTTAAAATGCTCGACCCCTTGGGGAGCAAACATCTGTTAAAATTAAGATGGTAAAAGGAAAGTTTTAAAATCGACAGGATCCTGAGGAGAGCCAGCGCTCGAAACAGACCTGTCGATTTTAAAACTTCCTTTTACCATCTTATTTTTAACAGATATATATATATATATATATATATATATATATAAAACATAATATATATACATATCCAACGAATTGTTAGTCACAATGCTTTGGATATCAGACAGTCTGCCATAGCCTTACTACTTGTGACTTTATCAAACACGGAAACAAAGAATGAGGGTGAAGCACAAACAAACACAAAACAAACGAACGAAAAAGACAGACACAAAAAACAAACAAACACACACACACAAACAAAAAACCCTATACTGACGAGCTTCCAAACCCACTGTGAAATCTAAACAGGCCTTCCAATCCTCAGAACGACTAGTTGTAAACATCTGAGCACAGCATCACACTACCTTTCCCTGCTTAAAAGAATATTTCCAGACTTATTTTCCATTATGATGAACATCCGCTTCTGAGTGTTGACAAATATATTCATTCTAAGGTTCTGAGTGCGAACCGTCTTCATCCACAGGGAAAGAAAGCTGTCAAGACTTTTGTGGCCAAGTGAGTTCCAAGACAAGGAATTCACAAGTCAAAACAAGGTTCTGGCAGTAACACGAAAACCAAAGAAAGGAGGGGACCAAGTATCAATCAATTCCTGACATCTTGTCATCATGCGCTGTGTTGATGAAGCGTGATCCGTTTTGATTAGCGGAAATAATTAATCACGCCCACTTTTTTCAGGGGGTGTGGTGGGTGAGCTAATCTGTAGGTGTCAACAGGTGAACCCTGTTCTACAGTCTGTTTCTGGGATGTAAGAGTGTACTGCCTAGGAAGTCATCCATTCTCTTGTCTTCCCAGGCAGGTATGCATGTACACGGAGAACGGAACATTCCCTTCCTTTATTGATCAGTGTTTGTGATGTTACGTGACTGACCACGGAGTTACATAATTGTCCATGGTATTAGGCACTGGAAGTCAACCATCAAACCATTTTTTTTTAAGAACTGTGGTAACTTTAGCACATTGTCTTGAATGTGGCCCATATTCACATCAAAGGCAATTCTAAAACCTGACATCACCCACTTATTCATTCTGTTCCTTCAGTTAGCAACACACTTTGTTGATTTGTCAAATACACAAATGCCATGAATAATACTTTTTCTCTGAAGTGATAAATGGTGTGCTTATATATGTGACTGAATTTTGCTGGAGGTTTTTTATCCTGGCTTTGACGCCAGTCGTTCCAGCCACAACAGTTTCCAAACTGCACCACACAATGCTGCTTTCAGTTCAGACTGCACATGTGCATCATGGACATTCCTTTCTACATTTTTACATCGTTATCTAAAGAATCGCTATCAAAACATGTGGCAAAGGAGAACGATATGACAATCTGATACACTGATATGTTTCTGATTTAGTTTTAAAAAAAGGTATTATCAGTGATCTGTAACATTTTTCTTGAAATCAAAACACACACACACACAACACACACACACACACACACACACACACACACACACACACACACACACACACCACACACACACACACACTCACACACTCTCTCTCTCTCTCTCTCTCTCTCACACACAACACACACCACCACACACACACACACACACACACACACACACAGAACACACACACACACACACACACACACACACACATCAGAGAGGGGAGAGAGAGAGAGAGGATCGTCCCAAAGATGGATAGAAAGATGAATTCAAAGATAGAGGGATGCATAGCCAGCCACGAAATATGGAGAAAGATTGTTTGATAGAAACATAGAGACAGGTATGTAGGCAGATGAGGAGATTAAACGCAACAGCATGGAAGGAATCTACATATTACCCTCTCATGAGTGCCGAGAGACGATTCGCTGCGTATTGTTTGACCCTCTTCTTCAGAGGTTTTTCTGCAAAGTCAAAGTCACTTCATTAAGCTCGTGTGCGTGCACGTGCGCGTGTGGGTGTGTGTAAACTCAGATTCAGACTCAGAACTTAATTGTCATGGGAACCATTAAGGTTCTGCAGACACAGCATGGTACTATGAGGAATCGTCATTAATAGATAGACCATAATTCGTCCGGGCCCAAACGTGGGAACCATTATTGTGTGTGTCAAATTCATGCAATCATGAACATCTGTAGATCATTATTTATTGCCCAGTATTTCACT
>JADBJO010030729.1:0-7500 GCA_016801955.1 Conus betulinus | reverse complement strand
CTCTCTCTCTCTCTCTCTCTCTCTCTCTCTCTCTCTCCTCTCTCTCTCTCTCTCCATCTCTCTCTCTCTCTCTCTCATCTTGCTTCTGCTCCCTAAGTTGGGGATTAGTTTTGCCTGTCTGTCTGTATACATACATACATACATACATATAGTTATATATATATATATCTATATATATATATATATATATATATATATATTATATATATATTATATACATACCATTAAAGGAAAAACAACGCACTTAATGTCATAATATTTTGCCAAATTTTCGGCCATGCGGCCTTCTTCTAGGACTTATATTATATATATATATATATATTATATATATATATATATATATATATATGTGTATATATATGTGTGTGTGTGGTGTGTGTGTGTGTTGTGTGTGTGTGTGTGTGTGTGTGTGTGTGTGTGTGTGTGTGTGACGATTTCGTGGGGGGTGTGAGGGAGGTCAGAGTAGCTATACAGGAGGAGAGGGGCAACAAAAGGGGGCTTTAGGGTCCCCCTAAAAACGAACGACGATGGTATTGTAAAAAAATACAAAAAAAAAAAAAAAAAAACCCCGTCATTTTCCTTGCCAGCCAAAAGGGAGGAGGGGACCTTGTCCCCCTCCCCCCCCCCCCCACCTCCATCCTCATCGTTCAACCCCATCATGGGAGAGGGGGGCGGCAGTACAACACTGAATATAGAGGGGGATAGTATAGGCCTATGAATTGCATTACATAGAACAGTGTTTAAAATCATAGGCATATGTATGTACATCCCATCAAATGTTTATAAGTGTATTTAAATGAAAGAAACTGTATGCCTTTTTCAGTTTGTACACCTGTACACGTCTTTATCTGTTCCAATTACAATAAGATTTTATTTGTAACCATGATATTATTGAATGCTATCGGAAACTTTCTTTTTTTTATTTTAGCTGTCCCATCTTCTGTGTCACCTCAGTGGCATTGCATCCACGCTACTTATTCCCATTCCTCGTCCACAGCCCAGCCCGACCCGCCACAGTCCCGGCACCGGCAATCCACTGAGAAAATCGTCATGAGGCAACCCACACAGAAGAGACGCTGCACTGCTGTCGAGTCATTTCGGTGGTGTTCCTTGGTGCCTGTTCTTATCCAACACACGCAGGACATCACCTACTAAGCCCCCTACTGACGACAGTAATTTGCTCAGTCGCGGAGCTAACATGAGTGAACTCACACTTCGGAGGACGCCACCACGTTCGCTCATTCCCCAAAAAACTGGCCCCAGTAGAATGAAACCAAGGCCACAGACGTGGAGAGGCATCGAAACTGAGGTTACCATGACAGCAGGGCCACAGATTTTGATGCTTCCTTCGTGCTGATCAATGTGGATGCGAATGATGAAAAGATGCTACGGCGTTCCATTCAGGTCTGAGATTGCACAACAGGGCTCTATCTCTACGTTTACTTTCCTAACATATCCTAAAGTCAACCAGGCCCGAGAGATACAGACACCTGCAGTTTTGATTAGGAAATTTGAGCAACACTGTCAGAAGCACATCCATTTAGTGGATGAAACTCGACTGTGTGATTCCAGTCTTCCCAACTGAGCCCATGGCAAACTCAGTTCTGGGTAGAAGCTGGTGGGGGCAGAAAAAAAATTCCCATAAATAAACGGCAGACAGAACAAACAAGAGGACAGACAGATCAAGAGATGAAGAAAGGTAAGTAAATATCTTACCTCCATCACTTTGAACCAGGACCTGGATCGCCAACAGGACAGTGGCAACAAGAACCAGGATTGTCAGTTTCTCCATGATGAAGGTTTTTCGGTTCTGAAACAACCCAGATAGCTAGTACTTCTCTACGTCGGATCACAACAGAACGTGTTCCACAATACCAAAACAGCACCTTGACACAAAAAAACAGCTACAAGCTCGGCTTTTGACTTTCGGAAGAGAGGACAAATCATCAAAAGACGCATTTCTGGCAACAGCATAACGAAAGTGGTCAATGTATTTCGTTTTAAGAGTATATACTCCATTCTTGATACGTGTGGTTTCGATACCTATGTAGGCTACTTGTTTTCTGATTCACGAGATCTTATATTCGTAACCTCAGTACTAACTCATAAACCAACAGCTCGCGTGTTCTCAATTATCATCTCATTCTAGATAGCATTCAAATATTATCAGTATTCACCACAGATATTATACACAAATTGGCTATATCAATAGCCATCATAATCAGCAATGGACTCTCTAAGCCCTTCTCTCAATTTCAGCAGCCACAAATGCAGTCACATTCCTGCCTGGACCTTCTTATGCTGCAAGTAGGAACAGTCCAAGCACTTGGCACATGATCGTTGTCTATAAAGTTTTGATAATTAAAAAAAGGGCATGGCATACACAAAGTGTGCTATTCTGTTTCTTTTTCATTTAGCATCAGAAATCGCAAAGTCGCCAGAATATGTCAAGAGGAAAGTGTGCAGTAGCAGCAGAAACACAATATCAAATTGACCAGATACACGTGTCTGTGTATCCATGATTTGAACATATAGCAGCCAACCGCTACACCACCACGCTCCCTTTGTGTGCAGGTCTCTCTATAGTCTCACACAATGGTGCGTTGAGGTTTGAAAGACCAGAAAAAAATCTTTTTTGAAAAAAAAAAAATATATGTTAATCATGATGAAGTGTAAACTAGATCAGACGAGAGAAACAGGGTGGTTAATTCATCTAGAAAGAAAAGATGGCTCGAATCTCTGTTTAAAGGTTCAAGCACCCACAGACCACAGGCATGGGGGATGGGGGGGGGGGGGAGGGGGGGGGGGGGGGCAAGCAGCAGTTTCATTATTCGGGTTGAGCCAATCCTTTACACTAGGAAAACAAAAAGAAGAAAAAGAGAACGTTCTCTGGGAACCGCCGATTTGTCGCACACCCGCCGATTTGTCGCACGTGCGACAAATCAGCAGAAAAAGGGGTGTGCTGAACCCCCGATTTGTCGCACTAGCCGATTTGTCCCGTCTGTGTGCGACAAATCGGCGGTTGTCAGTCTCACGCTGCTTTGTCGCACATGTATAGTGTGTGTGTGTGTGTGTGTGTGTGTGTGTGGTGTGTGTGTGTGTGTGTGTGTGTGTGTGTGGTGAATGGGAGAGAGGAGAGAGAGGGAGAGAGAGAGAGAGAGAGAGAGAGAGAGAGAGAGAGAGAGAGAGAGAGAGAGAGAGAAATGAAAATGAAATGAAAATGAAATGAAACGAAACGAAATCAAATGAATGAAATGAAAAAATCTTTTAATTATTTTGCAAAAAACCTTCAACTAGGTCTGCTTCACAGATATATATCCAAAGATGGGCTTTGCTGCTGGCGGGGAGAGAGAGAGAGAGAGAGAGAGAGAGAGAGAGAGAGAGAGAGAGAGAGAGAGAGAGAGAGAGAGAGAGCACTAATCGTGTTGCTTCATGTCTTAGAGTGATTAAGAGATAACATAAAAGCCAATTTGACGACTTCAGACTGACCTTTAATATGTCAAATTTACACAACCTATAAGTAAAACGGGAGAGAGTCTTTACAGTAGTTATAGTTGTTCATATAATCATATTAAGCTGTGATATTTCTTCAGACATGACATGTTCTCGATGGCTATCATTTTGTTTCCGTCATGTCTCACTTACAAGGACAAACACAATCTCTCGCGTGTAACAGATAATAGGTATAAAAAGAAACGGAAAGAGAATGTTCTGCTACTATATTGTGGGATTTGCTCATCTTTAGATGGAAATATACCGTCAATTTGCATAATGTACAAGAGCACCGTTGGTTTCAAACTAGACCTCCCCTTAGTTCCAACGAATATCCTCGATTTGGAACCAACGATGATCTAACTCATTCAAAGTCAACCACGCATGCCGCCAATGTTGGTTTCTGATTATGTTTCTTATTTCCATAATTAGTCGGCTGCCTCTCCCAGCATATCTGGAGAGACATCTCTCTCTCTCTCTCTCTCTCTCTCTCTCTCTCTCTCTCTCTCTCTCTCTCTCTCTCTCTCTTCATCTCTCTCTCTCACCACACACACACACACACACACACACACACACACACACAGACACACACACACACACACACACACACACACACACACACACACACACACACACACACACACACACACTATACCTGTGCAACAAAAACAGCGTGAGGCTGAACCGCCGATTTGTCGCACGTGCGACAAATCGGCGTGTGCGACAAATCGGCGGCAGCTCTCTCTCTCTCTCTCTCTCTCTCTCTCATGCTCTCTCTCTCTCTCTCTCTCACACACACACCACACACACACACACACACACACACACACACACACACACTCTCCTATACATGTGCGACACACACACACAGGCTGAACCACCGATTTGTCACACACACACGACACATCGGCTTGTGCGACAAAGGCGGCGATTTGTCGCACGTACGACGCGGCGGTTTCCGCTGATTTTTTCGATTTGTCGCACGTGCGACAAATCAGCGTGTGCGACAAATCGGCGGTTCCCATTTTCAACCAGGAAGTAGAGATCTGGTCGAAGAATGTGGTGATGGGGAGAGGGGGGTCCAGAATCTCCGGCACTCTCTTGCCCTATTTTCAGTCCCATCTATACTTGCTTAGAAAGGCTGGGCACAATTAATTATGAAATGAACAACTGACGACCTTCATTAGAGTGTTTACTTTTTCCCTCTCATACCCCTTCATTAAGACCATCTCCAATTCACTACCTCTTTCAACACAGTAAAGGACTGTTCTTATCGTTAAGAACTCTTAAAGCACACGCCAGTACAAAACATCAACGACCAATGTCAAGATAAAAAAAAAAACAAAACATCAAACCAAAGCAACTGCACATCAGTTGACTGAACGACGCATCATTTAATACAACATTCGTGCGCTACTACAAACGAGCTCAGCTGTTACGTATTTTCCGTCCCTGCACGTGCATGTGAACCTCACCTGTATAGAACAAGCCTGCCAAAGAAAGGAAGAAACTGTGGAAGTTGCAATAGCTGCAATGTATAGAGCAAAGTCCAGTTTCTCGCTTCTCATGGACCTACTCCTTGACTATGGAGTCAGCAGGACACTTACACGATGGATTGCAGCAGCATTTCAGAAGCGAACCATCAGCCTATGATTTAAATCAACAACAACAACAACAACAAAAACAAACAAACATACAAATCAAAACATCAAATATCATCATTACACAACATCAACAAACAAACAAAAACAACAACAACAACAACAACAACAACAACAACAAAAAACAACAGCAGCAACGACAATGATTACAATATATGCAATGCAGAACGATCACAACAGCTGTTCAATCCCGTTTCCATTCAAGGTGCAACTGGACACTCAAAAGATCCACCCAAGGCGACTGTGTGGTCAGTGGCTATGCCAGGATCGCATTGGAAACTTCTTCATAGAGCGATGGAAGAACATGGACAGCCAACGTGTGCAGCTGCCCCCTCTCCTTCATATTCTGGCCAGGCAGCTTCCCACAGTAGTCTCTCTGGGCCAAGTTTATAGATCGAGGTCCTGTGTGTGGCATAGGCATAGCGTTGGCAAAAGAACTTACAGGAACCACGGAGTTGTTTGTCTCACATGCCATAACATTAAAATCAGCTTGCCAATGTCCATCAACAGGAGAACCTACAGACCATGTATGGTGAGTGATAGCTCAAAAGAAAGAAAGTCAGAAAAAAGAAAGGAACTAAAAACAAACAGCAAAGAAAAGGATGAATTTTTCACACACGCACGCGCGCGCGCGCGCGCGCGCACGCGCACACACATGCACACACCCACACACCCACACACACACACACCACACACACACGCACGTACGCACGTACGCACACACCCACACACACACACACACACACACACACACACACACACACACACACACACACACACACACACACACACACACACACACACACACACTCAATCAAAGACAGAACAGAACAAAAGTAAACTAAACGAAACAAAAAAAAAAAAACTAAAAAAAAAAAAAAAAGCTGATTGAAAATGAGTGACTTCAGTCCCCCCCCCCCCCACCCCTGTCCCCCATTTCCCTCTCATTAATAAAAAAAAAAAAAACTTACACACTACGAAGGAAAAAAAACAATCAGCCTCACCTTACCAAGTCAGCGCTGAGCACAGGTCGACTGACGGCAGCAGTCAGGGAGACTGAGAGAGAGAGATGACGTGTCTGCAGGCGGAGAGATGATGATGTGGCACACCGCTTCTGTGACCAGTTTATATACAGTCTGTCACTGACCTTCACTTTCCTACACAACACCTGTACACACAGAGCCAGGGAGGTGAGCAGAGACGGAAAAAAAAAAGAAAAAAAAGAGAGAAGAAGAGGAGAGAGAGGGTGTGGGTGGGGTGGGGTGGGGGATGGGGATGGGTGTGGGCTTTCCATGTCAACAATATAACAGCTGTCCTAAACCATAGACTGTCTGCCTCTCTCCCTCCCTCTCTCTCCCTCCCCTCCCTTTCCTTTCTTCATCTCTGCCTATCTGTCTGATTTTTTCTGTCTGTCTCTCTCTCTCTCTCTCTTCCCCCCTCCCCCCCCCCTCTCTCTCTCTCTCTCTCTCTCTCTCTCTCTCTCTCTCTCTTTTCAGAGACCGTTTTGTATGTTAACTTTTTTTTCCTCTGATTATTCGACAGAAGTGTGCTAGGGATTCTGTTTGGTCAATATTGATTTCCCGATGACAAACTCAGCATCCAGTCATTGGATCCTATTACCAGCCTCCTGGAAACTTGACAGGCCTACCCACTGGGGGATTTTTTTTTTTTTTTTACAAAAGAAACTATTCTCAATGCAACTGTTTAGTATTTGAAAGGAAGAACGAGATACGTAATGACTGTATGTGCTTTTTTTTTTAAAGAAAGAAGAAAAGTGTTTGAATAATAATTGAACATGAAATCTAGACGAAAATTTGTAAAAAGCTATTACGTGTATGGTTAAATGGATTGTGTGAAATTCTTTGTTTGTGTTTGGTAAAGGGGGGAACGGAAAAATGAATTCTTGTTTCCCCAGTCTCTCCTTTGAATGAATGCAGTGGATTCACATGTATGGAGTAAACAAGCTGAGTTTGTGATTGAGAGTATGCAATGCAGTGTGTGACAACAACAAGCATACTAAGTTTCTTCATTCGGTTTTGGTTACATAGCATAGTGCGGCCCAGTTGAATCCAATCCAAACAACCCGTACACACTACGAAGAAAGAAAAAAGAAAAAAATCATTTTAAAAAGAATCAGCCTCACCTACCAAGTCAGCGCTGAGACGACGGCAGGTCGACTGACGGCAGCAGTCAGGGAGACTGAGAGAGGAGATGACGTGTCTGCAGGCGGAGAGATGATGATGTGGCCACACCGCTTCTGTGACCCAGTTTATATCGTCTGTCACTGACCTTCACTTTCCCTACACAACACCTGTACACACAGAGCCAGGGAGGTGAGCAGAGAGGG
>JADBJO010030728.1:15000-17529 GCA_016801955.1 Conus betulinus | reverse complement strand
GGCTCACCATTCTTTAGAAAGTAGACGAATGGACCTGTCACGTCAGCTATCGGCAGTTGCTACACAGGCCGAGATCTTAACCCCCAACGTACAACACTTGACACGATGCCAAACCATACCATCGACCGGAAAGAAGAAGCACGGCGGTCTGCCAAGAGAAGGAAGTGTGTATCGAAGGATATGCCAAAAACGGTGGCGGGGGCCGAAAATGATCTAATGAATTCGCTCTCTTGCAGTTTGCAGGGATTCAACGGTATCATAGTGTGTAACTACTGGCTTCCAGAACATTGCTTGTGACACACTTCTGAATGAGTTTGAGTACCGACAGGTTGAGCTTGATACCACCACGTTTAAGGAAAAAGAGCACTTTTGTCACGGGAAAGGAAAGCGTCCTGGAGTACACGGTTTATTCAAAAGCTGACTAGGAGCAACCCTAAACCTAAAGTGATGTGAATGAAAAACAGCCTCTACTGGGCATGAGAGTCGACATTTGAGAATGTTCTCTCCATCAAACCAATCCAAAACGAACAGCATGAACATTGGAAGAAAAAAGGGGGAAAAAACATTCTGAGAGAACAGCCCAGACTCCGGAAACCGTTTGAGGACAATGCGCGGCTGGCCCAGTAGAGAACGGTCGTCGTTCAGGGACCTGTTTTGGAAGTGAGCTTCTTGCTGACGGATGTCGGGTCCCCTGTGGCCCCTGGGTCAAGCTGAAACCCTGGGTGCGCGTGTCGCCTACAGCGGCCCAGGCTTGCGTACACGGCGCGGGGGACAGGACGGGAACCGCTCCTCTGGCCCGACTCCCCGGCCATGCACCACACCGCCACGCCCACCATGCTAGCAAGTCCCACCACACCCGCTCCCACCAGAACCGCTCCCGGGCCGGGCGGGCACCACGGCAACCATGCAACCACCACGGGCACCAGGTGCAGGGGGCCACGGGCACGGGCACCACCACCACCACCGCCACCGCCGCCTGCATCACATGGGGGGCGGGGATGAGGAGGGGTGTGGGGAAGTACGAGGAGGTGACCAGGCAGGCCATTCAGGGCGAAGGGAAGAGCCCCACGTCACTTCCTGATAGGGATCGCGGGATACGCTGATGCCATTTTTTTTCTTCTTTGCTATTATTTATGTATGGTAATGGAAAATGATTCCAACAGTGAAGCGGTTGGGAATTGTTGGCGACATGAAATGAACGCCATAGCTTCTATTACAGTCAATAGGAAAATAATTTGGGCGGTCGCTGCTCGTGTTTATATTTGAAGGTCGTGGTTGTTTTGGGTTTTTTTTTTCCGGGGGAGAGGAAGGAAAAGGAGGGAATCTGGGGATGGTAGAGGAGGGGGGGAAGTTTCATGGAGTGTGCGCCAAAGTTCAGCCTTTGTAGATTTTTTTGCCCCTTTTTTGTCTTAGGGCTTTTATTTTAAAAGAAAAAGAAACCGACAACAGCTGTGGTTCTGAGCAGGTAGAGGAGGGTAGGGATGAAGGGTGAGGTGACTGGAAGGGGGAGGACGGGAGTAGTCGAAGTAAATAACCGTAGCTGTCCTTTCATGAAATTCATCAATCTTCGTATTATGAGGAAAGGATTATATCTATCATCACTTTATGCCAAGACAATGTTGAACATCGCTCACATAGTTGCAGTTATTTTCGTTGAAATTACGATTTGGTGAAGAAACGAAGAAGAAAAGAAATGGCGTTGGATTATCCACGACGACCTCTAGTCGCATGTTCTTCTTCCTTCTGTTCTTGGTTCATCTTGTGTCTTTTTACCCCACCCCCCCCCCACCCCAATCCCTCCCAATACATGTGTCCTTGTGTCAACATTGCGACAATATGTCCAGAGAGAATGTTCTGTGTCATCGTACGAGCCTGACCTTCCCTTTTTGTTTTTCTCATTTTTTGTGGGGTTTCTCCATGTGTTGTTTGTGGTGTGTCAACAAAGTTTGTTTGGTTTTTGTTTTTTGTTTTTGTTTGTTTCAAATTGTCAAGGCAGGTTTCTTTGTTGCTGTGTGTTTTGTTTGTTTGTTTTTTCAGCTGGCTGCTAAGTACCTGGTACACCTACGACGTTGTAGAACTGTAGTATGATGACAAAGACTAGTACTGGCACGCCAGCGCCATGAATCTAATAAGGACCAACGGAGACCAGACATGGGAAGCTTGTATGACAGATAGGAAGATCTGCTCTGTAAGGGAGTGCACTGCCGACCTCAGGTCACGCACCCACTCACCCACCACCTCCAGCGTCCTCCATTGTGCGTCGTCGTCGTCGTCATCGTCCGTCGTAATCGTCGTCGTCGTCGTCGTTCTTGTCGGCGATGTCTTCTATCCATCCCACACCCTCTTCCTTTTCCTACTCCTCATTTCGTCCCCATAACTGTCGCACAAATGGTTTTTTTTTTTTTCTGTCGGTTCTTTCTTCCTTTTTTTTTTTTTGTTCTTTGTAGTTTGCTATGGGTCGTGGGTACATTTACGGGTGGAGTGTCTGCATCGGGGTGTTTTTTTTGTGTTTGTTTGTTTGTTTGTTGT
>JADBJO010030728.1:0-2500 GCA_016801955.1 Conus betulinus | reverse complement strand
TCTCTCTCAGCTCTCTCTCTCATCTGTCTCTCTCTCCAGTCAGTCTCTCCTCTCCCCTACCCCCAATTTACTCCCTGCCCAATTTGCTCTCTGCTGATTTGTCAAAGCAACTGACAACGTTTCTTTTTTGGTCATGTTCGGCTACACAAGATGGACAATAGCTGTGTAGTTGCGCGGTATGCAAGTGGTCCGTAATGTATCTTCTCTCTATCTCTGTCTCTCTGTCTGTGTCTTTGTTCTCTTCCTTTTTTTTTTTGTTTTCACCCTCGATCATTGTCACACCCTGCTCTCTCTCTCTCTCTACTCCTACTCTCTCCCTCTCTCTCTCTCTTCATCTCTTCTCTCTCTCTTCTCACACACACACCACACACAAACACACACACTCAACACTCACACACACGCACACACGACCGACGCACGCAAGCACGCACGCCGTGCGAGCGCGCGCACACACACACACAAACACACAAACACACAGAGGCGCGGCGCGCGCGCGCGCACACACAACACACACACACACACACATGCACGCATGTTACGCACGCACGGGACGCACACGTACGCAGGTACACCACACAACACACACACAACCACACACAACACACACACACAACACACACACACACACACAAACACTCACACAACGCACGCACACAAACACCCAAAACACACACACACACAACACCACAAACACACACACACACACACACACATATTGTAATATAAGTAATGTACATATGTGTATGGCTCTGAAGTTGTGTGCTTTTTCAAATTGTTATTTGTAATTTTTCCCCTTGCATGCTATATTTGTTCTTTTGTTATGAGGGTAGTGTGAAAATGTAAAAAAAAAAGAAAAAAAGAAAGGAAAAAAGCTGACAGCCTACTACCTGCAACCCTCAATAAAAAAATCCATTTTTGTTATCGATCACACCCACAAACACACACACACAAAAACACACACACACACACAACACACCACACACACAAACACAAACAAACACAAACACACACTTCTGTCTGTCTCTTGGTCCCCTCTCTCTCTCGCTCTTATCTCTCTCTACTCTCTCTCCTCTATCTCTCTCTCTCTCTCTCATCTCTTTTGTTTACTTCCCTACTTTCCTCTTTTAGCAACTGATGATTTCAATCTAATTAATAAATATCAGGCAGGACCTATTAGGATGCTAGTCTTTCCGTAACGGTTTTTAGTTATGAGTGTAAAAAAACTATTCATTACTCTTGCAATCTAACTATTCAAAAAAAAACTATCTTAACTCTGTTATGATGCTATCTGTGTGTCTCTCTGTCTCTCTGTCTGTGCTCTGCCCATCTCTGACTCTCTATATCTCTCATCTCCTCTCTCTCTCTCTCTCTCTCTCTCTCTTTCCTCAATCACACACAAACCACACACAAACACACAACAACACACACACACACACAACACACACACACAGAGAGGACAGAGAGAGAGAGAGAGAGAGAGCAAAATGCTCACTCTGTCTCTGTCTCTACCTTTTTCTCTGTCAGTCGGTCACTGTATGTCTGTCTGTCCTGTGTTGTCTGTCTCTCTCTCTCTCTCTCTCTCTCTCTCTCTATCACTCTCTCTACTCTATCTATCTATCTATCTATCTATGACACACACACACTCACATGCTCTCTCTCTGTATCCTGTCTCTCCTCTCTCTCTCTCTCTGACACTTCTCTCTCTCTCTCTCTCTCTCCATCGTACTCTCTACTCTCTCTCTCTCTCTCTTACTTTCCTCCCACTTTAACTTATCCATCTTCTACGAACAGTGGTGATGCCACTCAAATTAACGGTATCCATTATGGGTTGTGAGCTGACAAACGTGTTGGTAGACCTGCTATTTGAAACCCTTTTTTTTTAATTTCGCGTTCGCGCGTTTAATTTAATTGTGTGTGCCATGTGTGTGGTGTGTGTGTGTGTGTTGGGTGTGTGTGGTGTGTGTTGTGTGTTTGTGTGTGTGTGTGTGGTGTGTGTGTGCTCAGTAAGCAGTTCTGTGAAATGTTAGTGTTCAATCAATTTACGCATTTGCAATCATGTCAACCCTCATCCCACTGCGTAAGAGAATAGGTCTGAACGCTAAAAATCTCTCTCTATCTCTCTCTCTCCTATCTCTCTCTCTCTCTCTACTACTCTCTCTCTCTCATCTCTCTCTCTCTATCTCTCCTTACCTGCTGAGTGTAGATCAAAAAGACAATGGGTCGTCCTTGAATAATGGTAGTGTGTCTCGTTCAGATTAAACTATGATAATAGCTGGGGCATATAGGAGGTCTCATAAGTAAATGACTACACTCTGTTCCCTTCATTTTTATCTCTCTGTATTACTACCAGTGTATGGCCTCGGATGCGCTGGCTGGGATGGCGGTGGCATGCCTTTCTCCTGTCCTCTGCCTCTGTCTCTATCGGTCTTGAGTCTGTATGTCTGTCTGAATATGTATGTGTCTCTCATCTATTTATATCTCCTATCCTATCTCTCTATCT
>JADBJO010030727.1:12500-17534 GCA_016801955.1 Conus betulinus | reverse complement strand
CGTTGCTAGCTTCAACACACAGAGCGAGTTCATCCTCGTTAACCCCCACTCACATGTGACAGTGATCAGTGACCATATAGCCCATCTAAGGACGCCATGCCTAACCCACGCACTGTTATGGTGATATAGCCCATCTATTAGGGCCAGCTAACCCACACAACTTGCTCGTGCGTGATAGCCCATCTATAGCCGCCAGCTAACCCACCACTTGCTGTGGTGATAGCCCATCTATAGGGTCAGCTAACCCCACCACTTGCTGTGGGTGATAGCCCATCTTATAGGGTCAGCTAACCCCACCACTTGTTGTGGTGATAGCCCATCTATAGGGTCAGCTAACCCACCACTTTCTATGGTGATAGCCCATCTATAGGGATCAGCTAACCCCCACCACTTGCTATGTGATAGCCCATCTATGGGGTCAGCTAACCCACCACTTGTTATGGTGATAGCCCATCTATAGGGTCAGCTAACCCACCACTTGTATGGTGATAGCCCATCTATAGGGTCAGCTAACCCACCACTTGCGGGGGTGGTGATAGCCCAGGCTATCTAGGGGTCACACTAACCCACCACTGCTATGGTGATAAGCCCATCTAGGGTCAGCTAACCCACCACTTGTTATGCTATGGTGATAGCCCATCTATAAGGGTCAACATAACCACCACTTGTTTGCTATGGTGATAGCCCATCTATAGGGTCAGCTAACCCAACCCACCACTTGCTATGGTGATAGCCCATCTATATCTGGTCAGCCTAACCCAGCCACTTGCTATGGTCAGATAGCCCATCTATAGGGATTAACCCGCGGGTCAGCTAACCCACCACTTGTCTATGGTGATAGCCCATCTATAGGGATCAGCTAACCACCACTTGGCTTATGGGATAACCCATCTATAGGGTCAGACTAACCCTACCCACCACTTGCTATGGTGTATAGCCCATCTATAGGAGTCAGCTAACCCACCACTTGCTATGGTGATAGCCCATCTATAGGGTCAGCTAACCCACCACAAAAGTTCTAGGCATGATAGCCCACCTATAGAATGCCCATCAGCCATCTATGGGAGTCAGCCACCAGTGCTGATGGCAATCAGCCTCCAGAGGTGCCATAATTCTTCAGCTTAACCCACCATTGTTTGGTGCTAGCCCATCATTAGGGTATAGTCAAACCACTTCTATGGTGAAGCCCCATTAAAATGTGGGTCAGCTATGCTCCACATGAGCTCTGGTGCTGTAGTGTAGTGTGATGCACCCACCACATGACTCAGAGTGTTACCATCGATGTGGTGCTGTGTGGAGCAACACCATGTGGTGAGGGATATGTTCCGTTCAACTGTGTGTAATCTTGTTGCCCTCATGTGTGTGTATGCGTGAATGCGTGTGGCGCTGTATTTTCGTGAAGTGCAGATGCGCAGAAGTGTGTGTGTGTGTGTAGTGTCTGTGGTGTGTAGTCAGTGTGTGTGGTGTGTGTGGTGTGTGTGTGGGTGTGTGGCGGGTGTGACTGTGTGTGTGTGTGTGGTGAGTGGGTGTGTAGTGGGCGTGGGATGTGTGTGTGTTGTGGCATTAGTGTTTTGTGTGTGTGTGTGTGTGTGGTTGCATGTGTGTAGTGTGTTAGCGGTGCGTGGTGTGTGAGGGATGTGCTGTCGTGAGTGTGCTCTGTGTGTGGTGTGTGTGTGTTGTGTGTGTGTTTGGTGGGTGTGGTGCGTTGTGGTGTGTGTGTGTCGCGTGTCAGTGTACACGCTGTGTGCTCAATATTATGTGACGTACAAGTGAGTGTGTGCGTATACAGTGTGGGCGTGTGCTAGCTAGTGCTGTTATGTGGCGGGGGGGGGTATGGTTTAACACATATGTGTTCACACGGTGATTCGCGCACAGCACTGTGTGTAAGATGCGCTGTGCCCGAGTCACGTGCGTGCGTGCCCGTGCAGTGTGGGTGTGTGGTTCTGCTCTGTGTATGTATGTGCGGTGCATATGTGCCATGCCTGTGCGCGCATGCATGCTGGCATGGCATGCAACCATGCACATCTATGTGCTGCTATGTGAGTGTGGTGTTGTGACGATTATAAATGTCACTTCAGGTATGATGCAAAGATTCACACATTGTTTTTTTTGGATGAAAGTAAACGTAGATGAAATCAACTCCTGTTTGCATCACTAATTTGTTTGTGGTATGAGTTGTTTTTATTTTTAGGTGGAACTACACAAGGAGCTCTTCATTGCCCCCCCAAAGGTTCTACCCAGAGATTTTCAATAAATATTTTCTCAAACTTTCTCTTACTGTTTTTTCATCTGTCTTTTATTTAAAGTAAAGTCTAAAATAAAACTGTTTAAATGCCTCTTCAAAATGCAAAATAACTAAGTGTACTACTTTCCAATTATACAACATAAAAAGTGTGTGTGTGTGTGTGGTGTGTGTGTGTGTGTGTGTGTGTTGTGTGTGTGTGTGTTTGTGTGTGTGTGTTTAAATACACACCAAAAGGATTACAAATCAAACTGAAACTAAAAACAAAGCTATAAACATATGAAACATATGAAGCGGAAAATCGGATTTATCAATGTAAAGCACACCACAATCCTGTTTGAGCAGACTTCCTGTTGGGAAAGGAAATGTGTCAAATCAAATGGAGCCATTATGCCTGCTTTCTTGCTTGGCACACAAAGGAAAGCCTTGGGACCCAACATGATGAAGTCCAGACAGGAAAGAAACAAGGAACAAGAACAAAGCATCTGAGTGGTGACCTACAGGGGAACCTGTCTCAAACATCACTTCCAGAAATTTATAGGAGAGAATGGGCAGTGGTGGCACTTTACTTTCTTTTAAAAAGGATTTTCAAATGGACAGGCATTCTTAACTAGAAGCCAAATCTATGATAGAGAAAAAAGAAAAATAAAAGAAGGTCAAGTACGGAATGAGGAACGGGGGGGTGCAGAAGCGGGGTGGGGCAGGAGGGAAGGTGGGGGGGGTTCAAGGGTGACCCCCTTAAGTGGGGAAGGATGAATGTTAATCAGCCATCTATCATCTGGGGGGGGGGGGGGGAGGGGAAGGGGGGGGGGTCTGGGGGGGGGGGGAACCGGAATTAAGGAAAAGGAGGAGTTTTAACCTTTTCCATATGTCACCTAAAATTTTGCACGCCACAGGGAGGGGTTGTGGGGTCTCAAGTTTTTCTGTGAAGACAATGAACCTCTGCTATAACATCAATGGTCCACGCTGACCCTTGCTGTCTTCTGAGTCGAAATAAACCCTTGACTGTCTTCTGCAGAAATAAACCCTTGCTGTCTTCTGCAGAAATAAACCCTTGCTGTCTTCTGCAGAAATGAACCTTATGCTGTCTTCACGACATAAACCCACTGTTTCCTGCAGAATAACTCTTCTGTCTGCCGAAATAAACTTTGCTGCCTTCTGCAGAACTAAACCTTTGCTGTCTTCGGCAGAATCTTGCAACCTTGGTAGCGACCTACCCTTGGTCGCCTGTGGGTCTTCTTTAGACCCTCACAGTATTGGCCAGTTCTGTTTTTTGCTTTACTCTTTGTCCTTAGAATGCACGGTTCTGGCCAGACCCACGACGTACAGCCCTTCTCAGGCTTTCTTCTTTGACAATAGGATATGCTCTGACCCACGATGTACTGAGACTTATTTGGTTTTGGTTCACTCTTTTGATTTACCTACAAAAAACAACATTTTCGGTACAGATTGTAGGGCCATGGTTTGGTTTCGTTTTTTTTTATTTTTACAAAGTAATATGAATTTGGGGGGAGATGGCTGGGGGAGGCGCTGAAACAGCCCAGTGGTAGAGGTATGGAGAGCGATGGGCTCATCATCATTTGGATGATCCTGGGGTTGCGAGGTTCGAATCCTCTCCGCCGGGACCGTTTTCGGTACTACTGGGGATTTTTCCCTCGGCAGTTAACATTGAAGCACATGGTTCCCTGACTCCATTTCCCATACAGTCTTCGAATGAGGACTATATTAAACCCGAGGTTCCATGTGTGGAATGCACGTATAACATCTTGCAGCACACTACGTAAAATCCCATCACCAACTTTCGGAAGAAGAAGTCCGCCATTTTGGCCGTTGGTATGGATGGACACGTTACAACATACCCGCATGGCACCTTCCCTGGGGCGTATGGCTGCCTTAATGGTGGGACAAAAAAAAAAAGGGTTCATCATACACACACAAAAACTCCAATTCTCTTTATGGTATTATGGGAGTAATCCTTTCCTGTCAATCCACAGGGAGTGTCCGCAGGAGTACCAGCCTGCATACCCACCCAGAAAGACAACAATGAAAAGTGGAGATGGCTTAAAGATGTACCCCATGACGGAGTCAAAATGATGAGGTGTGTGGTCATTTCAGACACCATGATGTTGTGGGGGAAGGTTACACTGGGTAGTCGAAAAAAAAAGGTCTGGAAGGGAAGGAAGACTTGATTGGGAAAAGGAGTTGACTGTTCCATGGGATGGACAAAGTCTTTTGCCGTGAGAAAGGGAGGAGGATGGTGTTCAGTGGCGAAAATGAGGCAGTCCTGTGGACTGGAAGTAATGTCTTCTGTGAAAACTGTGGGGGTCTTTAGTGCCACGGGTGGGAGTCTCTAAAGGGAGGGCAGTCTCCAGTTAGAAGGGGACAGAATCTTCAATGGCGCGCCCAGGAAGGAGTCTTTCATTGATAAGGTAAGTGTAAGGTAAGGCAGGTAAGGTAAGGTAAGCCGTAAGGTAAGGTAAGGGAGACACTAAGTAGGTAAGTAAGGTAGGTAAGGTAAGTAGGTAAGGTAAGGTAAGGTATGGTATGGTATATGTTGTGTTTTAGCCTAATCCAACCACAAAGGCCATAATCAGGGTTCGTCACAATACATCACACAACTCTTTAACATACACCTTCCTAACAAACACACCACCCAAAAAAATTCGGGTGTTGTTAAAAATCTTTCTTCCCTAAAATCTTAGATCAGAGGTGATCTATGTTGATCTCTTTCAGAAATTCAATCCAAGATTACATCAGGTGTAGGACGACATCTTGGATACAAGAAACGTTTT
>JADBJO010030727.1:0-7500 GCA_016801955.1 Conus betulinus | reverse complement strand
CCTCTGCCATGCGTAGTAAAAACAGCAGCAGTCACAGGACAGGAAGCCCCAAACACTACAGGCCTCTGCCATGCGTAGTAAAACAGCAGTCACAGGACAGGAAACCCCAAACACTACAGGCCTCTGCCATGCGTAGTAAGGACAGCAGTCACAGGACAGGAAGCCCCAAACACTACAGGCCTCTGCCATGCGTAGTAAGGACAGTAAAACAGCAGTCACAGGACAGGAAGCTTCAAAACACTACAGGCCTCTGCCATGCGTAGTAAGACAGCAGTCATAGGACAGGAAGCCCCAAAACACTACAGGCCTCTGCCATGCGTAGTAGTAAGACAGCAGTCACAGGACAGGAAGCCCCAAAACACTACAGGCCTCTGCCATGCGTAGTAAAACAGCAGTCACAGGACAGGAAGCCCCAAACACTACAGGCCTCTGCCATGCGTAATAAGAAAGCAAAGCCCTTGTCTGCTTAAGTGGCATGCGCTCACCACAGCCATGTGAGACCACGGCTGACTTCATCCTTCTTCTGCTGTGTGTAAGAATGGATGGCAACTGTCTTTGGTGTTCATGTCTGGGGCATTCAGTTTCTGTTTGAGGGTTTCATTTTACTGTGGCCCCACTCGCCACTGCGGCTGCTTTCAAAGCCGTCACCGCTTCATGAAAAAAAAATCTGGTCTTGAAGAAACTAAATCACCACAGAGCTAGTTTCTGTTTATTTTCTTTTCAGACATCTGTTTATGAGTTGATCCCTGTCACATGGTCTTGGTCTTGTTCCCCACAGTCATCTTCTGAACATTCACACACACACACACACACACACACACCCACACACCACACACACACACACACACACACAACGTGCGCACAACACACCACACACACCACACACACACACGAACACCTTGCGAACATGCTGCTCCTTACTTCAACCGCTCTTACCCCACACTTGCGGGTGCTCTGGGCTACAAGCAACATATTTCTTATATTACCCACAACACATATACACGTGTGATGTGCACGTCACCGAAACCGACACAACGCGCACAATACACACCATACACATCACACGTACAAATGCACACACTCACGCGTGCACGCCCACATACACAAGACACACACCTACACACCGGATGTGTACACATATAGCCTACATATGCAGTCTACGTGTGCTCACACACAAACCGACAAATTACACACCACACCACACACACAACACACACACACAAGCACACACACAAATGCACACAGCGGTACACACACATACAAAAACACACACACCCACACACACACACTGCACCACAACACCACGTGCACACACACATACACACGTACACACACACACACACAAAAAACAAGCATGCACATGCCTGTCACGCGCGCGCACGGACACACACCACACACACCACACACACCCACACACACACACACACACACCACCGCACACATTGGCTCATGCCTCACATCATAACACCCAGCACACATGTATGCCTACATTACACACATTCTGACACACACACCACAACACACACCCACACACAAAATGGTAGGTAGGCACTGAAGGTCTGACTAGCGCGTTGGGCTAATGCATAGGTCAGAGACACCCGCTGAGTAACAGCCACGAGACCCTCTTCTTACAATTGTTCTCGTTTGTTTTTGTTAAGTTCATTTATCCATCCAGCTTCAAATCATGCAGTAGTGTGATCTCAAAAACTTAGTGGCACATGTTGTGATAGCGTTATATGGACTAGTCAACGCACGTCGAGTGATGCCTCCTTGATGAAAACTGATAACTGCCAACACTGTTTTTGTAACGTTCCCTAGTATTGTGAGAAATACAGGGCAAAGCCAGATGGATTTAGTGACTAACATCCATAGCTAGTCATACTGATACACTTAAAACATCAACAAAAACATCTATGTGCAATCATACACAATTAAAGCTCAACAGGCACAACGTTCAAAAAGATGTCAAATACCTTCAAACCCTGATAAGCAGAAGGAATGATAAATAGAAAACCACAAAACACACACAACACACACCCACACACCCCAAACAAAAAAAAACCCCAAAACACAATTACACACAAAACGCGTGGTACAACTAATCCGACTGCATACCAGGTGTGGATTTAAACATGGCTTGTTTTCTATTCCCAGGCCAAAATGGATCCCCTATGGTACAGTACCAGCCATACCACTTATTTGTCATCTCTAGATTAAAAAGAGAGAGAGAGGAGGAGAGAGAAAATGATTAAATTTAGGATCGTCGGAGTAGATTGAAGAGTGAGAAAGAGTTGAGAGGGAAGAGAGAGGGTAGGAGGAGAGGGAGACCCCTGTGAGAGAGAGACCGCTGCAGCCTGATGAGGCGCAAGCAAGAGAGAGAGACAGAGATTTATGATCTTGACGAGACAGCAGACAGACCGAGACGAACAGACAAGGAGAGAGAGGAGACAGATTGTTGAGAGGGGGAAGCCTCCCTAAGGGGGGAAGGGGGTTGGTGACAAAGAGAGAGTAGGTTCCCCCCACCATCAGTCCTTTTCATTTGTTGAAGATTGACTGTTGGTTGTTTTTTTTATTTTATCTTTTTTTACCCTTCCTTGTCTGTCTTTTCTGATTTCTTTTCAACTGTGATGATTAAAACAGTAGCGTATCAGTAATGTAAAGAAGCCAGCTACACAGCAATGAATGAGATTCTGAAAATAAACCAACTAAATAATCAAAAGTAGTCAAGTTTTATATCAAAGCAAATGGGTCTAGGACAGACACAGAAAAAAATTGTGCATGATTCAATAACTCAGTGTATGACTGATCTCTCTGGATTGGCGTCAATTGTTCAATGAACACGTGGCACCACCACAAAAATGTGATCTTGACAGCAGAATTGTCAATCGCTAACATGTATACGCTACGCTACTTTGTATTTTTCTGGAAGAGGCCGTATCAGGGCCAATCTTTTTACCTGCATTCACCTATCTATTGTGGCTTGCTGGCAAACATTTAGAGAAAAAGAAAAACTAAACATTCACATGGAAAAAATAACAAAAATACTTATGATATGTCCATATATCATAAGTGCATATATTCAATGCACACATGTCCTCAATGCATAACATCCAGAAGCACCGCACAATTATGGGTACGTAGTTAACTCTAAGGTCAGTACGTGTGCACTTTCCTGATCACTACCACTTCTGTCCCACAGCGTGTTGGTTCTGATTCTCAAAATCTGGTGACTTTATCTGCGTTAAGAGGTCTTTACAGTGGTTGGTAACTTTTTTATTTTAGTGATAATCCACACACAACACAACAAACATTGTTTACCCACTATTTCCTCCTTTCCAACTGAAATGTATGCCTTCTTGACTGAGCAGAAGGACAAGGGTCAACAAAAATCGTCAATCAAGCATCCACTGAAACTTATTAAAGAGGTTTTTTTGTGGAGGTGTGTTGAGGGTGTACATTGATTCTTTAGCTTTCTTTATAAGTGTGGTGTTGTTTTTGTGAAAGTTGTCGTTCCTGTGTGTGTGTTGTGTGTGTGTGTGTGTGTGGTGTGTGTGTGTGTGTATGCGTGCGCTGTGTCAGCGAGGAGCTTGTGTGTTATATGTTCAGGTGTTGCATGTGTGCGTGTGTGTGTGTGTGTGTTGTGTGTGTGGGCGCCGTGCGGTGCGGGGGGGGGGGAGTTGGTGGGGGGGGTGGGTGGGTTGGTGGGCGGGGGGGGGTTTTAAGTATTGTAAAGGATGGGGTTGGGAATTATGTGTTTAGTTTAAGTGGTGAATGTGTATTACAAAAAAAAAATAATAATCACATCCTCCATACATGAGAAAAGTAAAATCATCATTCACAACGTCAAATCTATACAAATTAAGACACCATTTTCAAAGAGCGTAAGGGAGACCTTAAAACCAAAAACAAGAGAGGGGGGAGGGGGGCGTGATGCCAACAAGTCTTGAGCAACGAAAGCCCACAGACAGAAATTCAGTCAGTGAAATCTGAATATAGTAACTGGTATGAGAACCGGACAACAGCCAAGATCACTAGTTAAAATTACCCCAAGTATATGACTTGTTTTTTTTCAATGAAACTACCAAAGGAAAGGTTGATTTTGCCTGCTCTCTCCACTCTCCTGATATACAACCTCATACTTGTCTGGTATTTCACTGTTTTCTTTACAAACAGAGCGAGAGCACGTAGTGATATAATTGGAGAGGGGGGAAAAATGAACATTGCTCATTTTAAACGAACAACAACAACACAATCTAAGCCATTCAGATTAGCCATGATTTTATTTTCAATATCTAAAAAGAATTTGACAAGAAGAGAAAACTTGTCCCTGAGCGACCCTGAGACTCCCCCGTTTTCCCGTGGACCGGGGATAGGAAAGGAAAACTGTTTGAAAAGAAAATAAAGTTGTTGCTACTATTTGATTTCATTTAATTGTTAATGCTAAATTACTTTAAAGTTTCATCAACAAATCAAATGGTTTCACTGACACTGCTACTCTTTTCGGTGTTTAGTGAGATAGATTCCTTATTTTGTCGTGGATACAAAATATGATTTTGCTTGTTTGTGCATTTTTTTAATTGCAAGGGGAAGGTGGAGAGTACAAAGGAAGGTCTGTCGTCTTCTTCCAAGAGCGGTAAACTGGGGGAACCAATGCGTACGTCGAAAAGAGATACCCAGTTTACCACTCTGCCATTGGGGGGCATGGGGGAGAGGAGGTCTAGGAGTCCCGAACCCTCCCTCCCCCTGGTGCTGCATGTCATTCCATGTGTTCCCTGTGGAAAAACTTTGTATAGGCTATTAGTTGAGGTCGGCTCCAATACAGGCGAGGACTTGTAGTGCCTGTCGCCGATCGCTTTTCAGAGTCTTAGTTCCTTTCATTTTATAATTCTTCCGCGGGACTTTTGACCAGTAGAAAACTAGCCTTTTCGGTTTTGTTTTTTTTGTTTTTTTTTTTTAATTTCTGTTATCGTTGACTCATTCCGATTCCTGCCTCACTAAGGTTTTCTCATCAAAAAGTGATCATTTACTCATGTGAAAAGCAGACCGATTTATCACTGCAGAACATCGCAAGAGACCTTAAATTTAAGAAATCGAAACTTATTTGAAACTTAACAAAATATCAAACCCTGAAAAGTATCGAAAAGAGATAGTACATTTTCAAAATTGAGTGGCGATACAACCTTTAGGATTATCGATGAAGTCTTCAACTCTCGCTTTCAAGAAGTGACGTACTTCTAATCCACTTTGCCAAGTCTTGTGTGCGGTGGCGCAATTGTCGCCTGTGTTCGGCGCCTGCTGTTTCTCTTTCCAACTTAGTAGCAATTAGAGCAACAGCAGCAAGAAAGATTTGGGATTAATTTGTAAAACCCGCGACTTCCTTTACGCTTCTGCTATAATGACAAGCAAGCTTTCTCTAAAATTAAGAAAGTTACGAAGGTTAGCACAGACTAGCTTGTTCTCTCTCAGTCCACCGGCCGTGGGGGGAGGGGCGTTCTCTCTTGAAGAGTCCCATGAGACGTTTTCGGGTCCATTGCCGAGTCCCCGCCATTGCGCGGACGCACTGGATTTCCCCAGCATCCAAGAGAGGTAAAACTACCGACTGCCAGGATTATCTATTTCGCGGCAAGACAGGCCAGGTCTTAATTTTTGTTAACTCACAATCAGCGATCTTCGAAAGGTCTAGAGGCCATTTGAAGGGAGGTGGAAATGGGAGACTTAGGGATGATGTGTGAGATTAGTCTCCCTCTGGAGAAACATGCACTACGTTTACGAGAATTAAACCATTGTCCTTGTTGTTCGTTTTTGTACATCGTGCGGCCGAAACGCAAACACACGTGTGAGACCCTCAGCACGACAAGGAGAACCGCTACTCGATATGCGCGCTTTGTTGTATTTGATCAGTTTCACTGCGCTGCGGCTGTTCACAACACACACACACACACACACACACATGAGGGCAAACAAAGCCCAATGACACAGTGCACCGGCTCTATTTTACTGGCGAACATAGGAACTTTGTCGCGACATCACACCGGGGAAAAAAACTGGGGTACGATGGAGGGGAGGAGGGAGCGAGGGGTTGGAATGGAAAAATAGGGAGGGGTGGGAGGAGGGTGGAAATATTGGAAAATATGGGTAGGTTGGAGGAGGGGAGGAACACATCTCTTAATCTGTATCTCGTTTTGCTACCAAAAGGAAAATTTCCTATTCAAAGGAGAACTCAGCAGACGGAAGCATGAATCCGAAGCGCCTGTCTACAATAAACAACCTGCAGGCGAAAAAACCTTACTATAAAAGCGGTTAAACCCAACACAGCTGCTTGGAAGGTTGCAAAACTTTGCAAAAAACCAAGCACAACCGCCGTGCGCGTGCAGACGATTTTTCCGAGTTAATGGAATTGTCGAACATCTGTAGACATCTTAGTCTTCAGAGATGTTACAGGACGCTGCAGACAAACACAATACATTTATAAACAATTTTTCTCCCCCTGATAGCTGCCAGCATGGCGAACTTTTTATTAGATCACTCTGACAGTGCCTTACTGTAAGTCACCCGAGGATAGGTTGCGCTTTTTTGCAGAAACCGATTACTGTCCTTTGGGTATGGGGGGTTATATATAACTTGCCAATTTCATCGGTAGGTTTTCTAGGTCCCTTTCAATCTGTCATGCTCTTTAGGTTATACCTGCAGTCAAAAGGTTCGGGACGAGGTCGTAGAGCAAGTGCCGGTGCACCATTGAAGATCGTAATGACGAGACGAAGAACAATAAAAAAAGAACTAAACAAACAGACTCTTTTTTTCAGACTAACAACATTTACATTATATCATACGAACAATGGATCTATCGTTCTTAGGGTGATCATTGTTTTTCAGTTGCCGTAATCGAACAGCTAAGATCAATCTTGGGACACACGAGAACGAGATGGGATTGCAAGATTCTTGCCTGCGTTTAGTATTGCTAGAGTGTCTCAGATTAGACTAGAACGCGAGACAATGAGTTGATGTTTTTTTGTTTGTTTTTTTGTTTGTTGTATTTTGTTTTTTGTCTCAGCCTATTCTTTTGCCTATTCGACACGACCTTACATCAGTCGTGTATAGTCTGAGGGGTGTATTTCTCTCTCTCTCTCCTTTTTCTTTTTTTTTATTCTTTTCTCCTTTCTCTTCTCTCTCTCTCTCTCTCCTCTCTCGTACTCGTCTCTCTCTCTCTCGTCTCTAATTCGGAGGAGATAGCGCTGAAGTCTGAAACACGACTGAAGTAGGAGAAAAGTATAGCACGCTTCCCATTTGCTACTTAACACACACCCAGGCGAGCGCGCGAACACACACACACCAGAAACAGCACCACACACACATCACGCACACGCACCCACTACCGAACCACCACCCCCATCCATCCTTCATATCACGCAATCCCTGTGAAGAGAGTTCAGACCAGGGGAAAGGGCTGTCCACCATGTGTCACTTGTGGGTTAGTGTGAAACGCCCCATGGGAACGTTTAG
>JADBJO010030726.1:0-17536 GCA_016801955.1 Conus betulinus | reverse complement strand
AATAACCTTCGCTGTGCATCATGGGTCTCCCCGACCCTTGTTGTCTTGTGAAGGAATAAACCTTCGCTGTGCATCATGGGTCTCGCCAGACCGTTCTTGTCTTCTGAAGGAATACACCCTTTGCCGTACATCGTGGGTCTCTACGGACCCTTCTTCTGAAGGAATAAATCTTTGCCCGTGCATCGTGGGTCTCTACGGACCCATGTTGTCTCCTGAAGGAATAAACCTTTGCCATACATCATGGGTCTCCGGAAAACCATCTCTTTCTAAAGGAACTAAACCTTGCCGTATATTGTGGTTGTGTACAGACTAAACTTGTCATAAATTGTAGCGTGTGGAATAAAATGCCATTCTTTGTTATATTTGTTGTGTAAATGCAGGCTAAATAGTATCCTCGACATGAATACGACAGTGTGCAAATGTAATACGCTTTCGTGCAAGTGATTCAGTTTGCTTCTTTATCTCAATATGTGCATGCCTGCACACATTCACACATGTAGAGATCTTGCATTGATTATTATGCTACTCACAATACGCTACGAATATTCAAACCAATTGTGATGCGTTTCACCGACTGCATGTCAGCACAGCGAAAACGTACTCTTTTAGGTGAGTGCGTGCGCGCGTGCCATGCTTGCGTGCATGTGTGTGTGCGCGCGCGTGCGTGCGTAAATGTATGTGTGTGTGTGTGTGTGTGTGTGTGCGCGCGCGCGCGCGCGCTGGCGAGCGCGCATTCATGTGTGTGTTGTTGAATTGCTGGTGTGTGTGCCTGCATCCATGCACACGTGTGTGTGTGTGTGTGTGCGTGTATGTGTGTGTGTGCGCGCGCGCGCGCATTATTATTGTTTCTCTTGTTGAAATTGGTGTGAGCATGTGTGTGTGTGTGTGTGTGTGTGTGTGTGTGTGTGTGTGTGTGTGTGTGTGTGTGTGCGCGTGCGCGCGCGCGCGCGTGGCTGTGCATTCTTGTATACAAGCATGTGTACCTGGGTGTATGTGTATACATCATAGTTATACAGAGACGGAGTCATTCATATGTTGTTGAGGAAGAGCTGATCATCCCCCAGCCAGTTCTTGACAGTCTTCTGGATGACTTGCCGGACCGAGATGATGATGATGAGACACACAGTGTCTACTGCAGAATAGACTGGGTGATAGTTTTGACTCTGATGATTCAGATGATGATTGAAAAGCAGAGAATCCCAAGCAAAAAGTTTGCTTGCACAGTGATCAGACTTAGCTTTTGTGAGAACAGAAAATGAATTGGAGGAGAGGCATTGTAGCTTTTGCCAGTGTTCCAGAATTTCAACTGAATTGTCTTTTGGGTGTAAGGAGTGATTTACTTGCAGTTTCAATGAAACTGATTGGTTTGAAACCTTCAACCTTCACCTTAAGTACCCTAATGCATTTTTGTTTGTTTGTTTGTGAAAATATTTCCATAGTATGGGACTTTTTTTTCCTTTTGTTTTCAAAGATGACATCATCTTTTAATTCTGAGAATGATCATATGTTTTACGGAGTGCCATTGAAACCATTTTTTGGTGTGGAAATTAAGTATATCAGTGTTTCCAGGGTGAATGTTCTCTGTATTTCATAAATCAAGTAATGATCTGTGGGTTCCAGTTAGGACTGACGCATTTAGGACTGTGGGCGATATTCCAGTTTTGGGGGGTAGGGGTGATCTTTTTGCAATTGTGACATACCTAATTGGTCTAGAACCTTCAAACCTTATCAAAATTATCCTAATGTATTGTAGTTTATGAAAATATGTTCCAAGTGACGAATTTTTAAATATTGTTTCATGTGCGAGAGATGACATCGTCTTTTAGTCATGAAAATAACATTGTGCGAAGAATATGCATTACTGAAGCCAAAATATAACCAGACTATTAATTGTAATGCTCTTTTTATAATACCTACTGATTGCTTTTAATGAACAAGGACGCAAAAATAGTTTTCTAAGTTTTAATACCATTAGATTACTTACTGAAAAATGCAATTGCCGAAGAGGTTTGGGGTGGGGGGGGGGGGGTACCCTTGCGGCAAGGGCAATAACTCTAAGACCATCCCCAATTTTTTTTTTCTGTTAACATGCATAAATGGACTCAGCGTATCCAGGAGCACATTTCAGACTCAGTCTGGTTTAGCCCGGGGGGGGGGGGGGGGGGGGGGGGGGGAATCCCCCCCCCCCCCCCCCCTGTTCCTCGCCGACTATGTCCTTCATTGGCAAAAAGCGGCCGCATTTCCCATGTACTTTCACCCTGATCTGTAGCCTCCGTTATTGGTTAGCAGGATCTGTCTACTTTCAAAGTCTCTTGCCATTTTTATTGCAATGATTCGTTCCATGACGTATCCTACTATATTCTGCTAACGACTATGCAGTAGCCATTTACCCCATGAAGATAAGATCATCATCCTTTTCTAGTTTTGGTAAAGCTTTCAGGTCATTGTGGACACAATGCACAGATCGATCAAGTGATACGCGGAAGCTGATTTGTCTGGCTTGTTCGTTTCTGAATACGATCCGGATTCGGTGAAATTAACACTCTGGTATTAGAAATCTGATGATGTCAATGTTAAAGAGCTGTCTGACACAGCTAAGTACACCAAGATATACGACAGATTTGTAATATGTTGCCCTGAACATAGCCTAAGCGCATGAAGTAGGCCTACGAATCCGGTTCACCATGCGGCTATTTTTACCCAGCATGTTTCAGAGCCATCAGCTTCGGAACTCCAACCTGTCGGTCGGCTTACTCGTGGTTTCAGGCCGTTCCCAAACACAAACACAAAAGGTTATCGCTGCTTCTCCTTCCATGCCCCTAGAACTTGGAATTTTCTATCATCAGAACTTATCGTGTTGTTACTCTCGGTCCCAATCTTATTTCAAAGTCAGGGTTGAAGTAAAGTTAATTGTGCCTATAAATGTGAATTCGCGCGCGCGCGCGCGTGCGTATGTGTGTGTGTGTGTGTGTGTGTGTGTGTGTGTGTGTTTGGGGGGCAGAGAAGGGGATGAGAGCGATTGGGAGAGAACAGAAGGGAGTATAATAAGACTGCAAAACACCAAGAGGTATTACAGAACTTGGGCTGTACATACTCGTGTTATTCATCACAAGCCAGTCACGTGACACGCCAGCCATATTAAGAGATCAAGGCCGCCGGCTATTACGAACAATCGCAAGTACGTGTATGATATTCAGTGAGTCATAACCTGACATACATTATCAATATTCATGAATACAAAGAAAGAGACGGAAAAAGAAAAAACATACTTACGTCCTCTAACTGCTAGGAACAGCCATCGCCATTTTTACTTGAATAATTCGCTACTGTCTAGCTTCCCTCGCCTCCGTATCCTCTCAAAGAAACGCGCCCACTCGTCAAACGCGCGTGAATGTAGTGTCTCGTAATCTGTGAACTGCAGCAAACAGTTGCGTGCACTTCAGGATCAGCTAGATCGGTGACGAACCATGTTTATCTGACACACAAACCTTTAATTCTACGTATTGCAACACAACCTTACACAGGCAGAGGCGCTGAAAATGACAGACCAAGGTGTAACCAGTTCTCCTGTGTTTGACGTTGTGTGCTTGTGAAATCCGCAGAAGAGAGTTCCCAGGAAACGTCAAATGGCTCGCACATGGCCGCGGAGGAAACGGAAAGTCGCAGGCTAACAGAAGAAGACGGATCGGAATCTGATGGAGTTCCTTACGACAGGGGCTGGGCGTGGGCCATTGCCTTTGGTAGGTTTGCCGTCAGTCACTTAAGTTTGTTATATCTATCACTGATGCTCTCTCTCTCTCTCTCTCTCTCTCTCTCTCTCTCTCTCTCTCTCTCTCTCTCAAATAATGCTGTAATTCATTTCGTCTGAATTGTCTGAACTGTGTAATTATGCATTTTACTCACGTACGCTTGGTTTTCCATGTACTATAATAGAAGCTGTTTTCTATGTAACTGCTTTTGCAGTCAGCTAACACAATTCTTCTCGTGAATAACTGGCTACCCTTTGTGACGAATAGTGCTAGTTAAGTGTATTTTGTGTGTTATCAGCAATCTGCGTATGTAAGCGAGTACAGTGCCTTTACTCATATTGCATTTTTTTTTTTAATTTTGCATCTCTGAAAATGCATACCTACTCAATGTCTCTGTCTCTCTCCACACACACACACACACACACACACACACACACACACACACACACACACATATACATGCGCGCGCGCGCACACAACACACGCGCCGTCTCTGGCCCCCTCCAACGAGATCTTCGGGTGCATATGAGCTACAGTGTGCAAATAGAAGCATGGGTGTGACAGTGAGCATACTGTTCAAATATATTGTGCACAAAAAGAAACGCATATTTTTATTTCGGTCATTTCATGCGTCATTTAGCATTCAAAATATTACAACCACAGAAGAAATAAGACATCAATCTACTGTTATGTCTATTCATTATGTCTGACTATTCACATTGGACAGAGTTTCCTGCTATACGGGGCATGTTTCTGTCAAAATTGTGCTTAATATTTTCAGCGAAAAAAATATGCGTTTTTTTGTGCACAGTATAGCTTCTTTGCATTATATCAAGAAATAAGGTACAATTTCTCTATGTCTCTCTGTCTGTCTGTCTGTCTGTCTCTGTCTCTCTCTCTCTCTCCACACCCAAATCGTGAAGACAAGACATAGATGTGTACACATATATATGCAGATACGTGTGTGTGCTCACACACACCCACACGTTACACACACATGCACACGCACTTCTGCACACGCACACACACACGCACATACAGGCAGGCTCACACGTGCACACAGACAGACAGACACACACACACACACACACACACACACACACACACACACACACACACACACACACACACACACACACACACACACGCACACGCGCACACACACACACACACACACACACACACACACACACACACACACACACACACACACACAGACTTGCCCTCTGTTCTGATTCTGCATGACTCGGTGATGGCCTACATAGATGGTAAACGTCTGGGGCGTTCGTATGGGTTCCAGACCACAAATCAGAAAGTAAGCACAACAGAAGAATGTCAGAAAGTGTTAGCTAAATATAATGCCTGTGACCATTTTGATGCTGTTGTGCTGCATGTCGGAGTCAGTGAGCTGAAGGAGAAAGAAGCTATAAGCTGTAGTGACTCTATTGTTTCTTGTGTTGGTCATATTCAGTCTAAATGGCCAAAGACCCCCGTAGTTGTTAGTAAAGTGGCACCACTCATTGATCCTGAGCTGAAAGTGAAGAGAGAGTTATTCATGCCCACACATTTTCTCAGCTACATGGTCATAAGAATATATCCTTTGTATGCCATGAAAACCTCAAGGCTGACATAAGCAAGTACATGAAGGACAAGGTCCATCCTTCCGTCAGAGGAACAAGTGTACTAGCTGGGAATCTGGGGCGACATCTGCATGCACTGCTGTGGAGGAAGCCAACGCGCAGAGGCCATCGACGTCCCAATTACTCACGAACAGGTCCTGAAAACACTTTACCTGACAAGCAGATCAGCCGCCAGAAGGACTTTCGAACTGTATTCAAGTCCAGATGCAGTTACTCAGGACAGTATCATCGTCAAGAGCCTACTCGCATCTATCCAGGCCAGAGACATGTTGCTGAACAAGGCTTCAGGAACTACGTACCTAGACAATGGCATTACAGCCCTGGAGAACACGCCTTTCAGAATTACTGGTATCACCCAGGGGTCGGTGTTTATTCAAGATGGTGACTCTCAACTTTCTTTGTGACATTTGTTGGACATTGCTGACAACTTGCCAAGAGTATACCCCATTAGCAAGACAGTCGCCATACATACTTAAGTTCTCTTCACCTTCAGTTAGTATTAATTTTTTCCCCAATTATTATTAATATTGTTATCATTTTATCATCTATATTAATATCTTACAATTCATCGTGAAAGTGCTACTTTCAAAATGAAAGGTCAGTCAAACATTGTCATTATGCAGTGGAACTGTAGATAGATCATTGTCAACGAATCTACATTTCCTTGTACAGCATCTCTCTACTCATGAATATCATATCTTAGTATTGCAGTCTCTCAGTTTAAATGGAGATAAGCTACCTAAACTGTATAACTTTTATTATCCACCCGTATATCAAACAGAAGATGAAAAGGGGAAGATAAATACTGCTATATATATTCGAGAAAAAAACTTGACTATAGAGAAATATTGCCCCCCTTTTCAAAAGAAATACCAGATATACATGCCTGTGCAGCGAAAGTAAAGTTCAATGAGTCGTTAACAATAAACATTGTTTCAACCTACTTACCAAAAGGTCCAAACGACCAAAATACGGAATGGTTACGTTCCTTACATAATCAAAACGAAAAATGGTTAATCGCAGGCGACTTCAACGCCCACTCCCCTTTTTTGGGATAAAGATTGCAAAATGACTGTTCACAACCGTTTCGTAGAAAATATAGTTGATTCATCAATGTATTTGTTAAACGATGGAAGTGTTACTAGAATCCCTGATGTGTCACACCACAGAGCAACAGCAATTGACCTTTCCTTCATAACCCCTGCCATTGCCCCCAGTTGTGAGTGGATGACAATCGAAGATTCGCTTGGTAGTGACCATTTACCAATTATTATTACTTTAAAAGATAAACTGATATTACAAGATTCAACCAAAGACAAAATTCCAAAATATAATTATAATAAAGCCGCCGATGGACCAAATTCGAAAACACATTATTAGCATGTGACATTGAAGAACTTTTTTCAAAAGATGTAAATATATCATACACTAAATTTATTGAAAGAGTTTTGTATGCTGCCGATATCTCGATTCCTAAATGTAATCCAGTGAAATCAAGTAAGCATACAGGTAATGTGTGGTGGAATACATTTTGTGAAGCTGCCAAACGAGCGAAAAATCAGTATTTTAAAAGTTATCTGAGAGATAAATCAAATATAGAAAAACACATCGAAATGAAACGAGCAAAAAAACGGTGCAACAGAATTATGGAAGAAGCAAAAACGCTACACTGGTCCACTTTTTGTAAATCGGATGTTTCGGATCATAAAGATCTGCAGAAAACCTGGAAAAAAGTAAAAAAAATGAAAACTGGAATAATTCTACCTCAGTATCCTATTAAACTGGAAAACAATGAGTTTCCTTCGACATACGATAAGGCCGAAGCTTTTGCAGAAATGTTTGCAAAACATGGTAACATGGAAAGTCTGACTGAAAAAGAGAGAGCCTACAGACACAGTGTGGAAGTTAGTGAAAAGAATGACAGAAGAGTTGAGAACAGTTATGGAAGCAATCATTATTTGAATGCTCCCATTACAATTGCGGAAATAGATGATGTAATTGCGTCCCTTAGTACAAATAAAACTTCAGTAGGACCAGATGCAATTTCCAATGAAATGATAAGACACTTACCAAAAAATCTTACAATCTTTCTACATAAATTTATTCAACAGTGCTGGGCAGAAGGCGTCATGCCATCCTATATGGAACAATCAATTATTGTTCCTGTTCCCAAACAAGGGAAACCAAAGTCTGATAAAAACAGTTACAGGCCAATTGCTCTGACTTCGCATGTAGGGAAACTCATGGAAAGAATGATTTTAAAAAGACTAGTACATCATTGTGAAAAGAACGGTATAATACCGATAAATCAGGCTGGCTTCAGAAAAGGTAGATCAACAATTGACCATCTTGTTAAAATTTCAACACAAGTTAAACAACAGTTCGCCAGAAGAAAAAATGTACTTGCCACCTTTTTTTGACATAAAAAAAAGCGATCAAGTTTGGCATACAAAGTTACTTAACAACTGAGATCAGTCGGTCTCTCAGGTTCCATATACATTACTGTAAAGTTTTTCTTAGCGATCGATCAATCCAAACAAAGATAGGTACCACTTATTCTAATAAAAGGTCTCTTCAAATGGGAATCCCACAGGGATCTGTAATTGCTCCTATTTTGTTTAATATTCTGATTCATGATCTTCCAAAATCGTTGTCTAAAAATGTCGAACTTGTGCAGTATGCTGATGACATCTGTATGTGGATGAAAGTCACTCTGAAAAAACACACCCCGACTATCAGTAAATTATGTTAAAAGACTATATCAGTGTGAACTTGACAATATAAGTAACTATATGGCTGAAAACGGATTAACTCTATCTCCAGAAAAATCGCACATGATGCTTTTTAATGCAGGTTATGACGTCAGTCCTCTGCCTTCTTTTAAAATAGATGGATCTGTTATTGAATATAAACAGAATGTAAAATTTTTAGGTGTTTATTTTACTTCCAAATTATCATGGAGTTACCATTTGGAATCTGTATTGACAAAGGCCAGAAAAAGTTTGAATATCCTTAAGGTAATAAGTCAACAACCATGGGGAAAGGACACTCAAACGCTTATTCACTTAGCAACAGCATTGGTACGTTCAAAACTAACATATGCACAGGAAGTTTTCTTCTCTGCACCTAAATATTTAATCAAAAAGTTACAAAGTTGATAGCAAAGCTTATAAGCTAGCACTCGGTGTTCCAGTGCATGCGTCATCTATAAAAACCTACGCAGAGATTCGTATATTACCACTAGAAGAACAGATGAAACTCGCAACAGCAAAATATATTTTACGAAGTAATTCTACTCAAAACTCAGTTGCTATGGAAATCGAGTTAAAATCAGATATTCATTTCCCTAAAAGAGCACATAATATACATTCTCTAACAACGATAGGTTCATATACGTCTGATCTGTTTAAAAATGCAGGCGTTGAGCCTAAAAATGTAGCTCCGCGACTATCTTACAGCATAATCCCTAAATGGGAACTCATCGCTGCCAATTTTGACACGGATTATTTAGACTTCAAGAAAGAGGAAGGTCCAGCTGTCTCTGCATCTGTCCGCTGTCATATAGATAATCATTATTCAAACCATTTGAAAGTCTATACAGATGGTTCTGTCCTCGATAACGGTCTAGCTGGTGCAGCTTTTGTTATCCCGGCCTTGAAGGTGGAACGATCCTATCACATCGGAAAATATTTTTCAATATTTACAGCTGAACTCGTTGCTATTGCAATGGGTCTGAATTATCTGCTGAATCTGCCTGTTTTTCTGTTTCATATACTGTTTTGTGTAGATTCTAAATCTGTTTTGCAAGCGCTTAATTCATTTAATACAAAAGTAAGAGGGGAACTTGTCACTGAAATTATTCACTTAATTCATTTCCTGTCTGTACGTGGTACAGTGTCAATTTTTGTTGGGTTCCTTCTCATTGTGGATTATCTGCAAATGAATGGGCGGACCGAACAGCAAAAAAGGGTGCAAAGAATCATAACAATTCCATCAAAATACAAATCCCCCTGTCCCTACAAGAAGGATGTTATCTTTTGGAAAAAAAAAAAAACTTGCTGGAATTTTAAAAAAATGCAAGAAGGAAGTGATATCTCTGATGACCTTCGGCGTAAAAACTCTATAAAAACAATTTTTGGTGCCAGTAAAAATAACCATCATCATAGGCTATTAACAAGCATGGTTTTTAGATTTAGACTCGATGCATTTAAAACGAAATTCAGTCATAATGTAACGTGTGTATGTGGCGAAAATATCTCGCCATTTCATGTTATTTTTCTTTGCCAGCAGTTGAAAAAACATTTGCCTAGTTGGCTGTCAGACATTGAGCCATCCCGCTCATCTTTCGAAAAGTTACGTTCGAATTATTTACAAATATTTGACATTGTACAGGGACTGTATAAGAGTCCCATTGGTAACTTGCTCTGATGATTCCTTGTTTTGATAATGTTGTGTTTAGGTTATATTTGTATTACAGTTTTTTTTTTTTTTTTTTTTTTTTAGTATTGCCGAGACCCCTCCCCTCCCCCCCCCCCCCCCCCCCCCCCCTCCCCTATCCCCCCTGATCCTGATCCTGACCTTCCCCCCTTCAATGTCATTGGAATTTACTAACACACACACACACACACACACACACTTGCGCGTACAAAAACACACAGAAGCGTGCACACACGCTTGCGCACACACACATACACACATATACATGTACACACACACACACACACACACACACACACACACACACACACACATGGGTCAGTGCCAACACACCCATACACACACGTGTGCATTCACTACACACACATACAAAAAACAAATAAACAAAACACACACACACACTTTCTCTCTCTCTCTGTCTCTCTCTCTCTCTCTCTCTCTCTCTCTCACACACACACACACACACACACACACACACACACACACACACACACGCGCACACACACAATTTTAGGCAGGTACTCAAGGTCTGACCAGCGCGTTGGGCTATGTTTCTACCCGGTAAGTGTGTGTGTGTGTGTGTGTGTGTGTGTGTGTGCTAAGTCGTAGCCACGAGACCCTCTTCTTCACTTGTCTCATCTTTGTTGTTAATTCATTTATCCATTAGCTTAATTAAAGTCATGCATAGTGTGGTCTCAAAACTTAGCGGATGTTGTGTAGCGTATATGGACTAGTCCGCACGCAGTGACGCCTCCTTGATGAAACTAAAACTGAAAAAACTAAAACTAAGGTGCCGTGTGCAACATCAGCAAACTAAGGTGCCATGTGCAACATCAGCAAACCAAGGTGCCGTGTGCAACATCAGCAAACTAAGGTGCCGTGTGCAACATCAGCAAACCAAGGTGCCGTGTGCAACATCAGCTAACCAAGGTGCCGTGTGCAACATCAGCAAACCAAGGTGCCATGTGCAACATCAGCAAACCAAGGTGCCGTGTGCAACATCAGCAAACCAAGGTGCCGTGTACAACATCAGCAAACCGAGGTGCCGTGTGCAACATCAGCAAACCAAGGTGCCGTGTGCAACATCAGCAAACCAAGGTGCCGTGTGCAACATCAGCAAACCAAAGTGCCGTGTGCTACATTGGCAAACTCTGTTGCCTGTGCAATGTCAGTGCACATCACAACACGCCCCCAAACATGGCGTCACTAGTGTAAAACACAAAATGATCGCTTGAGGTTTGAATACGTTGTGCTTTCTTTTGAAATTCAGTGAAAACGCATTGCTGCATTTTCCTTCCAGGGTGCTTTATCTGCGAGATGCTTTACGACGGTACCGTCAGGTCCTACAGCCTGTTCTACGTGGAGCTGCTACATCGCTTCAATGCCGGTGCCACCAAAACTGCCTTCTCTTCCTCTCCATCAGAAGTGGGATGGTGAGCATTGGCAGTGAGTATCTGGTCTTCTGGTCAAAGATTCATGTCACACATACAGTGAAAATGTTAAGCAGACTTTACAAAGGGGAATTAAGATGGCCACATTACGACAAAACTACTGCATACGTTGGTCTGCAATTAAGTATACGTGATCTTTTGGTTAGAATAGAATTTTCAGAGGGGAACGTTTTCCGTGTTATTGTAAATGGCGTTGATTGACGAGTCGAAGCACTGAGTCACCAAGGACACGACATTGACCGTGTAATAGGGTGGTTTGCTAAGCACGCAAGGAGGTAGCCAACCAGTTCATACTCTCCTGCAAGATTGCATAGGCTACCACTGTGCTATGACTTCTTGAGGAGTTTATTCTACATGAGGAACAGGCGATGCGCTCGAAAGTAAGATGGCTGAAAGCGAAATTGGGGAAGTGGGAGGAGGGGTAGGGGGAAGAGAAGCAGCATTTGACTTTTTAGCACAACTGGTTGTCTTTTTTAACAGATTAATGTATGCAGATGCTACTTACACATCTCATCAATACGCACTCTATCCACCATAAAATATAAACAGATGCCATTCAGTCGAACCATACTGACTTCTGTAATCCTTAAAACTATGGCCATTGTCTTCCATCTTTTTTCGTCTGTGACAGCCGCACGATTCCTCCATTCGTCTGCAGACTCTTTTCCTCTACCCTCACAGTTATTTTCAGAAATACCAACATCTTGGTCTCTCATCATATACATCATGATGGCTTTGTCTTGGAGCAGAATCTTTCAAATTCATCGACATATACTTAAAACGTGTCGGACTGTATGTATTAAACTCTGAAATCTCTGCCATTTGCCAACCACACACTACACGCAACTGAGCCGTTAATTAGTACATGCATTCTGTTTAGATTGAATCATTGTCATTCACTTCTCGCTACTTGTCCACAAAAGTCGCTCTGACCTTTCAGAGAGGTTCGTTGCACACTTATTTTGAAATGGCACACTGTTGAATCTAGGTTCATTGCACACTGATTTTGAAATGGCACACTGGTTTTGAAATGGCACACTGTTGAATCTAGGTTCATTGCACACTGATTTTGAAATGGCACACTGTTGAATTTAGGTTCGTTGCACACTAATTTTGAAATGGCACACTGTTGAATCTAGGTTCGCTGCACACTAATTTTGAAATGGCACACTGTTGAATCTAGGTTCATTGCACACTGATTTTGAAATGGCACACTATTGAGTCTAGATCTACATTTCTAATCTGTGTCAGAATGTAAAGACTTCGTTTTGGGGCCACATGTTATCTTTCTGCCAAGGTTGGTAATTGTCTTTGCAGTTTTTGCGTAGTTTTGCAAACAGACATAAACAAACAAACAACAGGTGAGAGTGAAAATTATCAGATAAACGAACTATGTATTGAATAGCATCTAGCTCTGTGACCTACTTGTTCACTTCTCTTTCCAAGGTCCTTTCGTCATGAACATCCTGGTTGGCCATCTGGGAGTAAGAAAGACTATTCTGATTGGTGGAATTCTGATGTCTCTCAGCGGTATCCTGTCGTCCTTGTCTGACGATATGATGGTCATCATCGGGCTGCAGTCTGTGTGTCTGGGTAAGGGGCCTCACCATGTCTGTCCACTGCACACAAAACAATCGCCAGCCTGGTGTGCTATGATCTTTGAATTGACTATCATGATGATGATCATGTTATGATATTAATGATAAGATGACGACGAAGGCAAAGAAGAAGAAGAAGATGATGATGATGATGATGACGACGACAACGACGCCGACGTCGATGACGATGATGATGATGATGACGTTCATGATGATGATGATGATGATAATGTTAGGTTTTGTTGATCATTGTTTCCCAGTTTGTCCTGTCATTGCTTAGATATGGTGATGATATAACAACAATAATAATAATAATAACAATGACAATGATAATAACAACAATAATTCAACAATAATGATAACGTGTGGACTTCTTGAGCCCATGCGGTACTCCATACTACGAGCAGAGCCCTTTTTCTGTACTCAGGAGACAAGCTCTGCCAGATAACACGGACTAACGAAATACAGAACAAAAACACGACGCGTTTCGACCTCTTAGGTCTTTTTCAGGCAAGATAGCAGCGCAAGATGGGCGTTGAATTCATATATATATATATATATATATATATATGTGTGTGTGTTTAAAATAAGGTATTAAAAGGAAGTTTTAACACCTACAGCACTGTTTCGAGCGCTTGCTGTCTTCAGGATGGTTTAGTGTCGCTCACTGCCGGTGTTATATAGCCTGATGTGCGGGATGGCCGCACGTGTATCTCAATTGTGTTTACAATTCGAAAGTGTGTTTACTGGTGTTTGCACGTGCGGGTTGGCTGCACGTGTAGCTCGGTTCTCAAGTTGTTTGTGTGGTTCAGGGTGTTTTGCTAACAACGATTTCCATTTGTGCCTGCAGTTGTTTACTATTTCTATTTTGGTGTTTAGAGTTTGCTAGATGTGGTTTACATAGTATAAACCATTTTTCTGTTAAGCATAGGTTGCATCTTTTTGAAATGTTATTGTATGGTGATGCCCTTTTTATGATTTTCCAGGATATATCGTAGTTTGCTTTTTATCTTTGAGTCTCCAAATGTATTTGCTCAGTTCTGTTTGGTTTTGGTATTTTTCTTTATTGAATGACTGTTTGTGGTTTGCACATCTGGTTTTGAAATGGTTTTCAGGGATCCCTATGTATGTTTCTTTTTCATTTTCTGATGTCACAGTAGTTTGGTATACAATGTTGTTGTAGAGGCATTTATTGTGTAGTGGACATTGTTCTTTATTAGTGCAATTGCAAGATTTCCTTTCTTGACCCTTCTTTGCTGCATTGCTTTTCATTTTGTTGGATGAATCAGTTATATTTTTAAGGTTGGGCATACATGAATATGATAGTTTGATGGTGTTTTTGTTGAATATTTTGGACAGTTTGTGTTCTTTTGGGAATGATGCTGTCACAATTTTGAAAAATTCTTTCCCTACGTTTGTTTTTTACTCTACCGTCATATGGGGGGTTGTACCATGTGATTTTTCTTTTCCTGTTTTTTTTTTTTGTTGTTCATGTTAATGTCTGGACTGTATTGTAGTTTTGTAGCTATAACCACCTTTTTGTAATGCTTCTTGGTATTCTGCTGCTGCGTTGTTGAATACTCTTTCATTGTGAGAGAGATTAGATAATCTCTTGTTTATACCATTAGGTATGGTTTTTAGTATAGATGGTGGGTGGTTGCTGTTGACGTTTACATAGATGGGTGTGTCATTAGGTTTTGTATGGTTTATATATATGGTCATTGAGGTCAAGCGTTATGTCTAGGTAGTATACTACCTTTTTGTTTGCTTCAACAGTGATTTTTAAGTTTTGGTTTTGGAAGATTTTGCATAGTTCTTTTTTCTTGTTTTCGATGGTTCTTGGTTTGTTGTTTAGCGCGGCAAGGCTGTCGTCTCCGTATAATCCAACTTGTGCTTTCCGAGCTGTTTTTGGATGTTGGATAGCAAGAACAGTCCGACCAGTTTGCATGTTTCGGCACCGTCATACGATCCCATAGCCACATCAAATGTAGTGTTTTTATTTGTTTTCTTTTTTTTTTAATCCATGTTTCATTTCTGCTGTATAATAATGACACACCCATCTATGTAAACATCAACAGCAACCACCCACCATCTATACTAAGAACCATACCTAATGGCATAAACAAGAGATTATCTAACCTCTCTCACAATGAAAGCGTATTCAACAACGCAGCAGCAGAATACCAAGAAGCATTACAAAAAAGTGGTTATAGCTAAAAACTACAATACAGTCCAGATATTAACATGAACAAAAACACAACAACAAAAAAACAGGAAAAGACAAATCACTTGGTACAACCCCCCATATGACGGTAGAGTAAAAACAAACGGTAGGGAAAGAATTTTTCAAAATTGTGACAGCATCATTCCCAAAAGAACACAAAAACTGTCCAAAATATTCAACAAAAACACCATCAAACTATCATATTCATGTATGCCCAACCTTAAAAATATAACTGATTCATCCAACAAAATGAAAAGCAATGCAGCAAAGAAGGGTCAAGAAAGGAAATCTTGCAATTGCACTAATAAAGAACAATGTCCACTACACAATAAATGTCTCTACAACAACATTGTATACCAAGCTACTGTGACATCAGAAAATGAAAAAGAAACATACATAGGAATCACTGAAAACCATTTCAAAAAAAACCAGATATGCAAACCACAAACAGTCATTCAATAAAGAAAAACCACCAAAACCAAACAGAACTGAGCAAATACATTTGGAGACTCAAAGATAAAAAAGCAAACTACGATATATCCTGGAAAATCATAAAAAGGGCATCACCATACAATAACATTTCAAAAAGATGCAACCTATGCTTAACAGAAAAATGGTTTTATACTATGTAAACCACATCTAGCAACTCTAAACACCAAAATAGAAATAGTAAACAACAGGCACAAATGGAAATCGTTAGCAAAAACACCCTGAACCACAAACAACTTGAACCGAGCTACACACGTGCAGCCAACCCGCACGTGCAAACACCAGTAAACACACTTTCGAATTGTAAACATAATTGAGATACACGTGTAGCCAACCCGCACATCAGGCTATATAACACCGGCAGTGAGTGACACTAAACCATCCTGAAGACAGCAAGCGCTCGAAACAGTGCTGTAGGTGTTAAAACTTCCTTTTAATACCTTACTTTAAACAGATGTTGCTCCCCAAGGGGTTGAGCACCTTTGAATTTTTATTAGGCTTTTTAGCAATATATATATATATATATATATATATATATATATATGTGTGTGTGTGTGTGTGTACTCATTCACGTGTGTCGATGTGTAGGAGTGGACGAACATTTTCCCACTGTATTATAATGATTGTTCATGTGTGTATTTGTATAAGTGTGGACAAAAGTATTCCCACCTCATATCGCATAATTGTGAAGCACAATATGCACTAATAATTTTTTAATATGGTGTGTTATCTACGTTTCCTTTCATTGTTAGCATTGTTCTTTCGATTACATTGGATAAGAGACGGCAACAGCACGACCTCTCAGCAGTATCACAATTGATTGCTCACTGCTGATAGTGAGCAGCTGGACCTTTACCTCGAGCGTATGAAGAAAAAGGAGCAAGCTTATATTCATCCAGCTTACACTTGCTGTGGAAAAGTTGCGGCCCTTTGCCAGCTGAATCGCCATGTCACTAGAGCAAGCCCGATTTTTTTTTTTTAACCATGAAAGCTGGAACCGCAATGAATTTTAGGGTGCTGAGCTCGAAAATGAAAGAAAAATCAACGGCTTGTTCTTCATGGCAGCCAGATACACACGCTATTGTATGTCGTTAGTTTCGTACATTAAGACAGCTTTTGAAATATTACTGTCAAGCAGCTCTTTCCTATTTGCCTTGTTTGCTATGTGGAAGTCAGTTCCGCGTGTCTGACATATGCTCATGTTAATTCACGCCAAAGTAAACGCTGCTGTACTGTCAAACAGATCTCCGAGCATGCTTGAACTTCGACTGAAACTAGACACAGGGAAGCACCTCCAGGAGGTTATCTGATAGTGTGACAGCACGCTTCGCCAGCAGGAACGTCACTTTCAGACTTATGTTTCTTTATTCACTTCTAAGGAACTTCCTATCTGGCTTATTCTTCATACACAATGTACCTTTCAAATTCATGCTTATTTATTCACTTCTGAGAGACGTCCCCTGTTAGATTTATGTTTCTGTTGTCACTTGTGAGGAACGTTCATTTCAGGCTTATGTTTCTTTATTCACTTCTAGAAAACGTCCCTTTCCGGGTTTGTTTCTTCACTCACTTCTGCTGAGAGTGCAGGAATCTTGGAGTGACAGAGTGTAATGAGGAATCGGAAAACTTTATGTGGAACTCGGAACTCTGCAGTTAGGCATATTTCTAATGAATTAGCATTGTTCTCATGTGTATATACATATCTGTGTGTGTGTGTGTGTGTGTGTGTGTGTGTGTGTGTGTAACAAATAAGTACGGAAAAACAAAAGTCCAGTCCTTAATCATTAAGAGAATTAGGCGATGATTTAAAAAGAAAAAAATAGAGGTAGGCAAGGGGAGAAAGAAAACTAGAATGAAAAAGAGGGCGTTAGAATATAGATATAAAGTCATTTCATTTGCAGCGCAAGGGGATCTTCATAATCTATCTTGAAAGCAAAACCGTTTGTAT
>JADBJO010030725.1:0-17539 GCA_016801955.1 Conus betulinus | reverse complement strand
GTCGTCTGCGGTGAGGAATACACTGTCCCTATTTATTCTACACTTCACAGTTGAAATCATTTGTTACCTACTTCGATTTGTGTTCAAACGGTTTCAGATTTATCTTTTAAGAATATTTTTATTGAACGCTTTGATTGTTGTTGATTTTTTTTTTTTTTTTGTCGTCTAATATCACAGCATTGTGAAAAGACGTTAAAGAGAAGAACGAACGAACATTTATATTCTCATTTGAAGTATTATGATCTAATTCATGAAAATCAATCAGGTTTTCTCGACAAAATCACTCTTGCCATTCATCTCTCATACAGCTTATAGATAAATGTCTATCTAATATAAACAATAATGAATTTACTGGAATTCTTTTTGTTGATTTTGCTAAAGCTTTTGACGTTATTAGCCATTCACATCTTATAAAAAAAAAGCTTACACATTACAAACTATCAAGTAAGGCTATAGAGTTTATCGGATCTTTTCCTTACTGATCGCCAACAACGTGTTGAAATTAATTCCAACAGGTCAAATTACTTCCTTTGAAATTTGGTGTTCCTCAAGGATCTGTTTTAGGACCCCTCTATTTTCTATCTACATAAAATGATTTGCCTTTATATATGAAGAGCGGTTTGCGAAATGTTTGCTGACGACACTTCACTGCAGTCAAATACCGCTAATCCTACCATTCTAGTAAGTAAACCTTCAGAGTAATATCAATAAGACTAATTCTATCGACAGAAAAATGAATCAAATGGCCCTCAATGCAAGATAAAACTAAGTTCGTGTTTGTGACCACACGTCAGAAACGACAGAAAATGAGTTTCCCGTTTGCATCATTATTTGTCAAAGACCAAAAGATCGAGGCGGTAACATCTCATAGGATATTAGGAGTTATTATTGACAATGACTTATCATGGTATGATCACATGACTGATCTTGGAAAACGTATATCCAAATGAATTTATCAACTTACAAAATAAAAAAAACATTCTTAATCAAACAGAAAAGTATTCTTTCACGCACACATTTTATCTCTTATTAACTATGCGTCTACCTTATGGGATAATTCTAGTGAAACTAATTTGAAACAAATAAGTCGTTTACATAAAAGAGCTATACAGATAATACATCTGAAATCTACTACGTTGAGAGGGGAGTGATTACACAGAACATTAAATATTCTACCGTTTAAAGAAAGGCTCTTCTTCAACAAATGTTTATGTATGTACAATGTAGTGAATAGAAATAGCTCCAAGAAAATAATCCAAAACTTTGTTATCAATGAAAACAGACACTCACACAAGCTTTCCTTCCCCAGACCCCGCACAATCTCTACAAATCTAGTTTTTACATATTCTGGAGGTACGATATGGAACAATTTACCATCTTCTTTCAAATCATGTCATTCGAAAGAACATTTAAAAGAGCTCTTAAAAGAGTTGATGGAAAAAAATATCGAATGATAAATGCTTATTCAATTTCCGAATCTCTCCTCTCTCTCTCTCTCTCTCTCTCTCGTCTCTCTCTCTCTCTCTAGTCGTTTCGATACTTTTATGATCCTTTGAATGTGTTTATTGCTTTATTGCTTTAACATTTTTTTCTTCATAATGTGTTGGTAACTGATTTTGTTTGATGGTTTCTTCAATAATTTTTCCCCTTTTTATGAGGGCAGGATGAAAAAAAAAGCTGTAAAGCTTATTCTTTAACCCTCAATAAAGATAATTTTGACTTCACACACACACACACACACACACACACACACACACACACACACACACACACACACACACACATACACCATTACACAATCCGTCTGGAATCACTTTAAGTGGGGAAGACGTTAAATTGAAGAAGAAGAGGAGGAGGAGAAGAAGAAGAAGAGAAGAAGAAGAAGAAGAAGAACACAACAACAACAACAACAACAACGCACACACACACACACACACACCACACACCACACACACACACACACACACACACATATATATATATATATATATATATATATATATATATATATATATATATATAGTCAAAGTAGATAAAAAAAAATCCAAGCAAACAAATTTTCCAAATTTTTGCCTTCGTCAGTGGGTACAGACTGTGCCAGTAAAAAGCTCGCATTCTCCACCTCAGTCCCTGAACACGAATCACGAATGTAAACAGATGGGAAAAGGCACCTTAATGAAAATGTTTTAACTTTTTAAATAAAACGTGAGTATAAAACATCCATCAAACAGGACACATAAACTTAGGATGGGACTGAAGGGTGAGGGGGCTAAAGGGTGCGGAGTGAGAATTGGTTGAGCATCATTTTGCCACACAGACCACTGTCTTGACATATGCAACGTGTGTGTGTGTGTGTGTGTGTGTGTGTGTGGGAGAGAGAAGAGAGAGAGAGAGAGAGAGAGAGAGAGAGGAGAGAGGAGAGAGAGGAGAGAGAGAGAGAGAGAGAGAGAGAGAGAGAGAGCGGGAGGGGGGCGGGAGATTCCACGTTCAGAGAAGCAGCACAAAAAAAAAAAAAAAAAAAAAAAAAAAAAAAAAAAAAAAAAAAACTTCCACCAGGTGCCTGTTTCATGGGGGATGGAGAAAAGGAGACCACGCACGAAAACTGTTATTGTTCTGAGCTCGCGTCAGTGTGCACACGTTCACAAACACCCAAACGCACGAGCGCTTGCGCAGAACACACACACACACACACACACACATACACACACACAAAGGACGGGGCAATGATACGATTATTGTAGTGAAAGGGGGGGGGGGGGGGGGGGGGGGGGGGGGGGGGGTGCATTATACATATATAATGCTGAACAATTATATAGATATGCATTCACATACAGGGTGAGATAGGTGAGGACCAGAGAGAGAGAGAGGAGAGAGAGAGAGGGGGGGGGGGGGGGGATTTGTATTTTGACAATAGTCACAGACCTCAACAGCACAAAAAAAAAATTACACACAAAGAGGAACAAAAGAGGAGTCTTGGTAAAATACTCATCTAAGTATAGACTTCTCAGAGGGCAAATTTCCACTTGATTATGGATCATCATCAGATGCACTGCGAACAGCGACCAAAATGCTTCAAGGGGCGCGGGGAAGAAGGAAGGAAGGAAGGAAGAAAGGGAGATAAGAGAGCAACGGGGAAATGCGTGCTCAGTAACCACCACTGACCAAAAAAGCAACCTAAAAAACGATGACTGTCACACACCCTTCACATTAACACTTCTGGACACGCAATGAAAAACAACTACAACAAAAAAAACTTAATAAGCTGCAAGTCTCACGAACAAATAAACTAATATATTTCTATAGGAACACAGGGGATCTACCCACATTAGACCGACTGGGAAAAGGTGTCATAAACAAAGACAATGAGAAAACAGGGGACGAACACAAGAAAAAACAGGGAACAAACACAAGGAGAAAACAGGGGACAAAACACAAGGGAGGAAAAACAGGGAACAAACACAAGGAAAAAACAGGGAACAAACACAAGGAGAAAAACAGGGAACAACACAAGGAGAAAACAGGGAACAAACACAGGAGGAAAACAGGGAAAAACACAAGGAGAAAAACAGGGAACAAACACAAGGAGAAAAAACAGGGAACAAACACAAGGAGGGGGGGAAAACAGGAACAAACACAAGGAGAAAAACAGGGAACAAAACACAAGGAGAAAACAGGGAACAAACACAGGAGGAGGGGAAAAACACAAGGAGAAAAAACAGGGAACAAACACAAGGAGAAAACAGGGAACAAACACAAGGAAAAACAGGGAACAAACACAAGGAGAAAACAGGGAACAAACACAAGGAGAAAACAGGGAAACAAAACAAGGAAGGAAGAAAACAGGAAAAAACACAAGAAGGAAAAACAGGGAAAAAAACAAACAAACACAAGGAAAACAGGGAACAAACACACCAAGAGAAACAGGGAAAACACAAGGGGAAAAAAAACACAAGGAGAAAACAGGGAAAACACAAGGAGAAAACAGGGAACAAAAACAAGGAGGAAAACAGGGAACAAACACAAGGAGAAAACAGGGAACAAACACAAGGAGGAACAAACACAAGGAGAAAACAGGGAACAAACACAGGAGGAAAACACAGGGAACAAACACAAGGAAACAAAAAACAGGGAACAAACACAAGGGAAAACAGGGAACAAACACAAGAAAAACAGGGAACAAACACAAGGAAAAAACAGGGAACAAACACAAGAGAAAACAGGGAAAAAACAAACACAAGGAGAAAACAGGGAACAAACACAAGGAGAAAACAGGGAACAAACACAAGAAGAAAACAGGGAACAAACACAACAAAGGGGAAAAACAGGGAAAACACAAGGAGAAAACAGGGAACAAACACAAGAAGAAAAACAGGGAACAAACACAAGAAGAAAAACAGGGAAGAATAATCGAACAATGTAATGTTCACTCTTCGCCAGTTACATATTACTAAAGGATGCCCTCACTGATATTGTACAACAGGATGGCCCGTTCATTAGTGTATTTATTACTTACACCAATATTCACTTAAGACACTGTTTTTGTTTTGTTTGTTCTTACTATCTGAACACCACTGTTTTGCTGGCTGCCTTACAAAGCCATTGACTGACAATTCCTCTCACCCCCCTCCCCCCCCCCCCTTCCCTCCCTCTCTCTTGACCGTGATGGTGAGAGTCCTAATGAATTACATGTGGCACTTGTATGTCATACGTCACCACCGATCCCGGATCTCTCTCTCTCTCTCTCTCTCTCTCTCTCTCTCTCTCTCTCTCTCTCTCTCTCTCTCTCTCTCTCTCTCTCTCTCTCTCTCTCTCTCTGATATAATGAAACTGGTCGATATCTTTTGTGTGTCGACAGTACTTTCAAATCCATTAAATTCTGGTTTAAACTCCAAATCATGGCAATTGATAGATTTCCAAAGCAAGACCATTTGATGGTTCTGAATAAGATTCCCGAGTTTATCCGTGGTCATTTCAATCATCATAACTGGTCATATCATATTACAAGATGTTTTGATTGTAGCCAAGTGCTGACAGTGCATTTCTTACCCGTCGTAGACAAAATGTCTTGATCGAGAGTTACCTTCCCACTTACCTCCCTTGATTGATGAATCTCGATTTTCTTGTGTAAACTCTTTAAATTATGAATACCAAAGAACGCTCCCAGTTGTATAGACGTCATTGAAGTTACAAAAAATTCAATGTTTTCTATTCGTTACGACCGTGCTGGGCTGAGAAGCCCATATTTTCTCTAAACTGGTATTTTGCACAATTAATCTTGGCGCCATTTTTGAATTGTCTGTTGAACAAACCTTGAATAACTCTTGATTTCATTAAAAAATATGAGAAAACCCAAAGAATCCGAAAAACGCACAGTAAAACTAAAGTCCGTAAGCTCTCTCATTTCGTACATCGCATGCCTAGGGTCTTTTCCACACAGGCTTGCAACTATACGAAATGACTGACAGCGCCCGTTTCCTTGAGCAAGTCGCCTTCTTTCGTTCATTGCTAGAGTTTTGATCTTAATTGTCCGTCTACGAAATTCAGACTTCCCGATCGAGATCTTGCTAATGACTCCATTCCTATGATAAATGCAACTGAAAATGTAAACAATGCTCATCCCATGGACCATTTCAACAGAGTGATATTTATTGACAATCGTATCAAAATCACATGTCAATGGTCATGTGGCGAGGAAAGCCTGTTGTGTTTTCTATCAATGTTCTAAAACAAAGTTCTCCGTTCAGACACTGTGTTGGATAATAATAATAATAAAAAAAAAAAAAAAAAAAATATATATATATATATATATATATATATATATATATATATATATATATATATATATATATGTATGTGTGTGTGTGTGTGTGTGTGTGTGTGTGTGTGTGTGTGTGTGTATGAAAAGAGCGAAGTGCCAGCTATTCGTTCATTGCAAAATCATTTCACGCTGTTTGGTATTTCTTATCGATATAGAGAAAAATATGATGCGAACAGATTAACAGTGGGTTCACACTTGGACATCAATCATTGATAAGTTTACACAGCAAAAAGCTTGTCGAATGTGACTTAATGCATTTTATTCCTCGGGCTCTGAGGTTTTCATCGATATCAAATATGTTTGCACACTTTGAACAGACGGAGAACCAGACGACACTGAAGCTGCGATACATAGCACACAGTTCTGTCGGTTCCCGTCTCGCGAGGCTGTTTTGACAGCAGCAGTGTGCCGCTGGCTTTGCGGTCCGGCTCGCGCTACACAGGCACTGCGTGTGGACAGCAGTGTGCCCCGACAGTGTGCCCCGCGAATGCAGAGAGAGTGCTCAGAGTGCTCAGTGCGCTGAGTAAGAGAGTGCACCCAGGGCAGTGTTCCTGGTTGCAGTTCCTTGTTAGGGAAAGGAAATAAACGGAGGAGAAAACTCAACTTCGTCCTCTGCGTCTTCGTGACTGGCTGCTGTCCCTTGGCTTTGTGAACTTATCACCATCTGCCTGTCTTCACCTGCACACCCCTTACCCCTTGTACCGTCACGTTTTCTTCTTTTCTCACCTGGTGAGAAAACGTGACGAGTATATCGTCACGTTTTCTCACCGCTCACGTTTTCTCACCTGATGAGAAAAACGTGTCGGGTGTAGCATCACGTTTTCTCACCCATCACGTTTTCTCACTCCGTGCTCTCTCTCTCTCTCTCTCTCTCTCTCTCTCTCTCTCTCTCTCTCTCTCTCTCTCTCTCTCTCTCTCTCTCTCTCTCTCTCAGAGAGAGATCTGAGAGAACTGAAGACATTGCTCAAGAGGAGAGATCTGAAAGAACAGATGACAATGCTGAAGTGGAGAGAACTGATGACATTTCTGACGAGGAGAGAATGATGACAATGCTGAAAAGGAGAGATCTGAGAGAATTAATGGCAGTGCTGAAGAGGAGAGAGATCTGAAAGAGCTGATGACAATGCTGGAGAGAAGAGATCTGAGAGAACTGATGACAATGCTGGAGAGGAGAGATCTCTGAGAGAACTGATGACATTGCTGAAGAGGAGAGATCTGAGAGAGAATTAATTACAGTGCTGAAGAGGAGAGATCTGAGAGAACTGATGACATTGCCGAAGGGGAGAGAAACTGAGAGAACTGATGACAGTGCTGAAGAGGAGAGATCTGAGAGAACTGATGACATTGCCGAAGAGGAGAGAACTGAGAGAACTGATGACAGTGCTGAAGAGGAGAGATCTGAGAGAACTGATGACAGTGCTGAAGAGGAGAGATCTGAGAGAACTGATGACAGTGCTGAAGAGGAGAGATCTGAGAGAACTGATGACAGTGCTGAAGAGGAGAGAACTGATGACGATGCTGGAGAGGAGAGAACTGATGGCATTGCTGGAGAGGAGAGATCTGAGAGAACTGATGACAGTGCTGACAGTGACGCTTTGCAAAACAACAAATCAGCTAACACAGTGATACATTTCATTTTCACCTCCCTTCCCCCTGAATTGCAAACTATGATCTTAATGAATGTACTACACAATGACCCAAATAGCAGGTTTATTCTACAACGTGTAAACCAATTTTTCAGAAATGTTGTGTGCACTGTGCCTCTACCATGAATCCATACAACTTTTCTTGTTATGGAAGTCTTGCCCAATCCTGTAAGTGTCGGGCATCTTGTAATTGCTTCTGGATCATTCAGTGGTTTGACTCTAGAGATCCGCCGAATCATCAGTCACAGCAGATGGTTTCAGGGCCTGGTTAACCCTCAGAGAAATAGATCATCGATGGTTTTGAAATAATCAATATTTCGTTTCGAAGAGCGGTGAGTGTGACAGAAACTATAGGATGGAAAGGCAGACACATTGTAACTTGTCAATTTCCCACGTATCTGTTGACAGTGCTTAAGAGGAGAGATCTGATGACAGTGCTGAGGAGGAGAGATCTGATGACAGTGCTGAGGAGGAGGAGAGATGCTGATGAGGAGAGGATATGATGATGGGAGATCAGTGCTGATGAGGAGGAGGGATCTGATGACAATGCTGAGGAGGAGAGATCTGATGTCAGTGCTGAGGGGGAGAGATCTGATGACAGTTGTCGCTCGGTATGGCCGTGGTCAGATCAGATTTGAAAGCCTCTATATCGATAGCAGAAATTTTTCCTAACTTCCTTGTAAGTCTTTGGAACGGCGAGCCTAACGATATCTAATTCACACTTCACAGAATAATGATCCGATGCTAGGTTATTGTCGACAGTTGAGGATTTAAGAAGATGATCACTGTCTCTGTGTAGACTACCCAGACTACTATGTTACCCTGTTTGTTCGTCATTTCATTCACGGACTACTGGAATCCGAAGTATCTAAAATTTCTATCACCTCGGGCGTGTATCCAATATGCTTGGCCGATCTTAATGAAAATGTGTAGGCATGTTCATTATGGGACATGGATAATGCCCGATGTGTTAGTTTACCGTTATAGCCATTGCTAACGGCTACAATGGCCCATAACTGTTTTTTTCTCTTTATAAAATATCTTAGAAAGTACTTGGCTGACCTTCTAAACATTTGCAAGTATGTTCACTATGGGTCATGGACGATGCCCGATGTGTTATCTTAACCATTATAGCGTTACTAGCGTTCTCTCTCTCTCTCTCTCTCTCTCTCTCTCTCTCTCTCTCTCTCTCTCTCTTCTCTCTCTCTCTCTCACACACACACACACACACACACACACACACACACACACACACACACACACACACACACTGACTGACTGACTGAAACCAATTTATTGTCAGATTAACTCAAAGTTGTACTGACTACACACGACTGACACACACACACACACACACACACACACACACACACACACACACACACACACACACACACACACACACATGGCGTCCTTTTTCACATAGAAATTTATTGACAGAAATTTAGCATCTTTTTGTTTAGGTACACACAATATACAAAACATGTTTAAAGAAACTGACAACGATTACGAATGCTAACATCAAGTTATCACAACGATGATCATTTGCCTTGTCACTCAGGATATGCCCATGTCAGCACAACAAACAAGACATCAGAACACACGGTCTTGTTATCGACGTACGTATGGCTTCAGCTCTGTAAAAAAAAAAAAAAAAACTGCAGTGCATTCTGCAGTGGTTAGTATGTTTGTGGGCTGTGCATTTGTGTGTGTTGTCAACCTCTATTTGACAAATTCGACTCCAAAAATACTATTTGACTTCTGCTGCAGGCTTGTTTCCATCATCATTCACCTGTCTTCTATGATGTCTACCTGACTGGCAGTTCACGTGAATTACAGGCCGACTGTTTGGAGCCACCTGGGTTGTATGGAATCTATCCCACAACCCACATCTGGTTTGTAGGTATTCTGTTCAACAAATCGCCTGCGTTTAAGGGAATCCATTCTAAAAATCACCTGGGTTGTAAATAATCTGTTCAACAAACCACCTGTGCTTTAGACAATCTGTTTAACACAAACCACCTGTGTTGTAGGCAATCTATGCAACAAACCACCTGGGTTGAAGGCAATCTGTTCAACAAACCACCTGGGTTCTAGGCAATCTGTTAAACAAACCACCTGAGTTTTAGGCAACCTGTTCCACAAATCCCCTTGACTATAGGTAATCTGTTCAACAAATTCCCTGGGTTGTGGGTAATCTGTTCAACGATACAGATCCCCTGGGTTGTAGGTAATCTGTTCAATAAATCCCCTGGGTTGTAGGTAATCTGTTCAACAGTACAGATCCCCTGGGTTGTGGGTGATCTGTTCAACAGTACAGATCCCCTGGGTTGTAGGTGATCTGTTCAAATGTACAAATCCCCTGGGTTCTAGGTAATCTGTTCAACAGTACAGATCCCCTGGTTGTAGGTAATCTGTTTCATAGTATAAAACCCCTGGGTTATAGGTGATCTGTTCAACAGTACAAATCCCCTGGTTCTAGGTAATCTATTCAATCTGTTTAACAAATCCCTGGGTTGTAGATAATCTGCACAACAGTTCAGATCCCTTGGTTGTAGGTAATCTGTTCACAAAATACCCTAAATTGCATGTAATCTGTTCAACACCATCCCCTGTGTGTTAGGTAATCTGTTCAACAAATTCCCTGGGTTTTAGGTAATCTGTTCAACAATTCCCTGGGTTTTAGGTAATCTGTTCAACAAATTCCCTGGGTTTTAGGTAATCTGTTTCAACAAATCCTTTCAGTGTAGTTAATCTGATCAACAAATTCCCTGGGTTTTAGGTAATCTGTTCACAATACAAATTAGCCGGGTTGTTGGTGATCTGTTGTACAAACCACCTAGGTTGTAGGCAATCTGTTTCTACAAACACCTAGGTTGTAGGCAATTTGTTCGACTAACCACCTAGGTTGTAGGCAATCTGTTCTACTAACCACCTGGGTTGCAGGCAATCTGTTCTACTAACCACCTAGGTTGCAGGCAATCTGTTTCTACTAACCACCTGGGTTGTAGGCAATCTGTTCTACTAACCACCTAGGTTGTAGCAATCTGTCCTACTAACCACCTGGGTTGTAGGCAATCTGTTCTACTAGCCACCCTAGGTTAGTAGCAATCTGTTCTACTAACCACCTAGGTTGTAGGCAATCTGTTCTACTAACCACCTAAGTCGTAGGCAATATGTTCTACTAGCCACCTAGGTTGTAGGCAATCTGTTCTACTAACCACCTAGGTTGAAATATTGTTATGATGATCGATGGGGGGCATATACCTGATCCTGGAAATCTTGTGACCTCTCCATGGCGAGTGCTTGAAGCTGAATGGATTGACTGAGGTTGTGCAAACGTTTCCCTTTCAGTCACAACCAATGTAACTGAAAAGATTATCATAAAATGAGAAGTACTTAAAATGCATAAAGAAGGTGTCATACCTTCATATGGTCACATGACCATGACCTCACATCACGTACTTTTCAAACCTAAAAAACACAAAAACGGTAGCATCCATGGACTGATATTGAGTATACAGAATCTGAATTGCATCCAGAACCTCTCACCGTTTTGCACGTGGGCATCTTCATCATCATGGCAGTTACAGAAAAGTTTTCCGGAAGGCTGCTATACACATAACAAAGGACACTTTGACAGGCGCATGAATGCATCATCATGTTGTGGATTGATAATGTGGACACAACCGAAATATACATTTCTAGTCCGTCAAGGACATGGTACAAGGATGACGATCGTTTTACACGAACGAAAGTGCGTTAAGCAGACCAGCCATTTACCATTCCAACTTTCTTCTGTCCCCTCTCAAGCTGCGTCTTATGCTCTCATGCCGTACAGAAGGCAGTGCGCCCCTGCTTTTTATCATTGCTCTCCACTGGCTGGTTAATAAGCACAGGTTTAACGGAATTTACAAGCTGAGACGAAATCCAGGGTTTTAAATAAATGTTTTTTGGATTTTTTTTACAACATGAATTTTTTTTTTCTTAATTTAACTGCACAACACGATCCTGCACAACACTCAACCGTGATATATGCTGCATGAATTTATACGACTATGAAACACATTTACTTCTTTAAAGACATTTGACTAGTACAACATTTTTTTTTTTTTTTCGTAGTAAACATGACACATTAGATAGATAGGCAGTCAGATAGATAGGCAGACAAAGTAGATGATAGTAATAGACAGACAGAGAGATAGACAGGTCGAAAGATAAACAGACTAACAGACGGCAAGACAGACAGATAGATAGAATAGGAGATTTCCGAAAGTTCATATTATACACAAACATCTATTGAAAAGGATGACCTGATTACTGGAATAAGTACCATGATAATGATATTAAGAATATGGTGATAATGATAACTGATGTTTGTAGCACTTAACCTATGAACAGCTGGTAAGTGCTCTCAGAAAGGTATTTATCCCCTGCCCGCGCAGACGTTAAGTACGCACGCCTGTGCGCGCGCGCGCGGTTATACACTCGCACGTGCGCACATGCACGTGCGTGCAACATACATGGTTACAATTACATATGTGCATACAGGTAAAAGAAGTGGGGTTAAGCTTGTAAGCACTTAGCTGTAGCTGTTAAAAAAACGAAGACTTATTCATTGTTGAGTATTACTACGTACACATCTATGTACGTTAAGACGTTTATTTTTTCAGAAAACGTATTGCCAACAGAGCAGAATGTTTCAGTTCTCACAACACACGAAGCGTTATTATGTTCGAATACACGCTAAGGATGCAGATAGTAAAATCAGAAACGCTCAAATCCAGTCATCACAAAGATTGTCAGTTACGATATATTTTAAGTCACACACTTATCCCAAAGCACATACAGTTAAGAACAGGTGTGTATTTATATTCCTTGACTAAGTGAATAAGATTTGTGAGCTCTGAATTCTCATGGTATTAGATGTTTATGCTTTAGAACCACAAATGTGAGATGTACTTTGGGCATTCACGACAAACACTACTTTGAAAGGCAGAAAGACATCGGATATCAACGAGTGCAGTGTCTGTGGTGTACACTCCACTGAGCAGTTTTTTCTGGCTGTGTTTATAAACTGCTTCCACTAGGATCCTCTACACCGTACATCATCTGTGTCCCTGGCTGTGTTTTATAAACTGCTTCCACTAGGATCCTCTACACCGTACATCATCTGTGTCCCCGCACCTAAGAAAATCCGTTGATTCCTTGCCAACAAAGAATAAGTACAGCAGTTTTCCCATGTTTGTCTCCATGTTGCCATTTGCTTTGAGCTGCACCGTGTTGGTCTCTGTCTGTCTGCACCATGTTGGTCTCTGTCTGTTTTTGTGTGACTGGTTGGTTGGCGTTCCATTCTGAGGTTTGAGCTGCACCATGTTGGTCTCTGTCTCTCTTGTGTGACTGGTTGTTTGACTTTCATTCTGAGGTTTTAACTGCACCATGTTGGTCTTGTCGCTGGTCTGTCTTGTGGTGACTGGATGGTTGGCGTTCCAACCTGAGGTCTGTCTGCTCCTCTGCTGATCACAGTTGCGTCCTGCTCTAATTTCCAGAAAGAAAATCCATTAGGGAAGCATTTGGTTTATCGTCGGCTGTACTACCTCGAACTTCTTCAGGTGGGTATACGCCTCAATGTGCTTTATTGAGTGCCGACATTTGTACGTGGCGCGTATTCAATGCTGTACAGCGGTGTGAATTATTAGAAAGCGTAAAAAGACATTCAATTGTAATAGTATTACGAATATTTCAAAATTAAAAGTGAAATGATAAATATCAGTATGTTATTATTTTTTTTTTCACACACACTAATGTAGGCTGAACATTGAAAAAAGAGAGCTGTACGAAAAAGTATAAACGTATATTAGAAAAATATTGCTATTGAAGCAATGTGAGCTAGATGAAACGGCTAAATAAAACGACAACGGGCTTGAAACTGGAAAATCGGCTCAATGGGAAATGTGTAAACATATTTATCAAATATGACTATACAAGTGTGTATGGCTTGAATGAAAATTATAAACATATGAAAATATATCATTCATCACTGCAGCACAGTGTAAACTGAAAACAGAAGATCAGCTGAATGAGACATGTAAAGTAGTTTGAATTAACTGTACAAGACTACGCGGGGCTTAAACTTGGACAACGGTTGAATGAAACATGTAATGTTTGCCATTGAATATAACTGTACCAGACTACGTGGGTTTTAACTTAAGAAACAGCTGAATGAAACTATGGAGGTTTGTTATTGAATATTACTGTAAAAGACAACGAGGGTTGACAATTTGAGAAAACAGTTGAAGATGCAACATGCCACGTATGCTCTTAAACATTACTGTGCGGACCATGAAGCAAACACTTGGAAACAGACGAATGAACCATGTAATGCAAGTTAGCGAACATTACTGGACAAGACTACAAAGAAACAGACGATGACCATGTAACACACGTTATTGAAACATTACTGTACACGATACAAAGAAACCGGACGAATGAACCATGTACGGCAAGGTATTGAACCATTACCGATAAAGAACTACAAAAGAAACAGACCGAAAGAACCCCTGTAATGCCAAGTAATTGACCTTACTGTACAAGACTACATGGGCTGAGGCCTGAGAAAGGCAGATGAAACATCCCATGGTGTGTTTATTGAAATGTAAGTGGACTAGATAAGTTTGGACGGTGGAATGAAACAATAAGCTTTTAACTGAATACTGCTGCGACAAGACAACGTGGCTGACAATGGAGAAAAACAAGCTGAATGAAGAGAAAAAGTGTGTCTCACTCATTCATCTATTGAATGCTATCTTTTGGGGTAACTCCAAACCGAGCTCTACCGCTACCAGTATTGCTTTTTGTCCCTGTGATTGCTGAAATTTGTTTTCAAACTACCGAAATTAAAACGGTGAATCCTCGCACGTTTTTTCGTCTTTCAATACACGATGTAGGGAAAAGACGTGTCCTGGTACCTATTCCCCAAGCATTACGTTTAACTGACCTGACAAACACTTATGGAGTCCATGAACATTTGTGGAGAGGAAGGCAGAAAAGAAAACGGGGATGAAAAAAGAGGGTGGTAAAATGCAGACATTAAACCTAAAGGAATGGCAGCCATCAAGTTTGGCATTGGAAACAAGACCATTTCATTTCCCGATCCAGAGTCTACTTTTGTCCTTGACTGGAGCCATCAGAGGACTACAGAACATTGGAAATTCAGGGCAATCACAACGATAAGTTTTCGGTGTGAGATTCAGTATCCCTATGTCAGAGCTTGGAATATTGCGCTTATCTTTTTTTTTTTTTTTTTATTTGTTGGAATCCTGCCAAATTCAACTTTGGAGGTTATCGCCAAAATTGCCTGCCTAAATTGTCCTCATGTATGTCGGTCCTTTTGTGGCTTAACCAGTTCCTTTACTTGTCACGGCAGGCATGGTGCAAGTCTACGTGTTTTCACTGACTGAGAGGGGTGACTTTGCTGTTTGAGGATGCTCCGACGCACTGTCCGTCGTGGGGTGTGTCAGTAGGTGCGTGAATAATATCAGACAGCTTCGTGTTGACATCAGCAGATGTATGACAGGTGCCAAGACAGCTCCTTGTGGGTGTCACCAGTATGTATGACAGATGTCAGACAGCTCCTTTGTGGTGTCGACAGATGGTCAGACAGCTCCGTGGGGTGTCACAATGTATTACAGATGCCAGACAGCTCCTTGTGGTGTCAACAGATGTATGACAGATGCCAGACAGCTCATTGTGGGTGTCGACAGATGTATTACAGATGCCAGACAGCTCCTTGTGTGTGTCACAGATGTATTACAGATCCAGACAGCTCCTGTGTGTGTCAACCAGAGGTTATGACAGATGTCATGACAGACTCCTTGTGAGTGTCACAGATGTATGACAGATGCCAGACAACTCCCTGTGGGTGTGTCACAGAAGGTAGAACATGGCAGACAGCTCCCTGGGGTGTCAACAGAGGTAGAAAGAATGGCAACAGCTCCTTTGGTTTGCCAACAGATGTATGACAGATTGCAGAAAGCTCCTTGTGGTGTTTCGGCAATGTATGACAGATGCCAGACAGCCTCCTGTGTGGGTGTCACGAGACGTATGACCAGATGCCAGCTTCTAGACGACGTCAGCAGATGTATGACAGATGCCAGACAGCTCCTTGTGGGTGTTAAACAGATGTATGACATGATGCCAGACAGCTCCTTGTGGGTGTCCGCAGAGTTTGGCAGATGTCAACAGCTCCTCTTTACATGTGTGTCTTTTTGCCCTCTTATGAAAGACTCAAAGAAAAGACGCAGTCGCTCCGAGCTTCCTCCACTGGATCCACGCTCTGGTTGCTTTTCAATGTGCTCCCAGCTTTTTCCAGTCTTCCTTGGTGACAATCTAGCTTGCAGAGTTCCCTCTTCGATACTGAGCCAGCCCCTAGCCACTCCGATTGAGTTTCCATCGCTTTCTCCGCTGGCCACGCTCGCATGTCCTCCTTCCGGTTCTGAGCAACATCTTTTCCAGTCGCTGCTTTCCCCTGTCCTCCCGTTCCGCCTGTCGAGTACAGGAGCGGGTTCAGTGTGTACAGGGGGGGGGGGGGGGGTTTGGGGGTGATGGGGGGAGAGTTGGGGAGGGTGGGGCATGGGGATCAAAAGCGGAAGGCGCGCCCCCACACGTTTCACTACGTTGGGGATGTGCGTGCCACGTGCAGCCAGCAGTCCCATGAGGCCGATGGGAAACCAGCAGCAGAAGTCAGTGAAGATAATCAGAAACAGTCGTCGTGCGATGGGTGACCTCCTGCTTTCTGGTAATCTTTACGCACGCTCTCTGAGGACTGACGGATGGTGTGATTGTGTTGAGATGAGCAGCTGACGGTGGCAATGACCAGGAAGAGGAGAAATTTTGAGATGATGAAGACACCAAAGGCGTACTGCTGGCTAGAGAACTGCTGGCGAGTGATTGGCAGGGGGCAGACAGATGCTGTTGTGACTGTAGAAAGTTCCAGTTTTGTGAGAGGCAGGAAGAGAGGTAAGGCGGCCAGCACGGCAGCACTGAGGCCCGGCCAGGCTACAGGCCACAGACGATGACAGCCTGGTGGTGATGAAACACGGGCCACTGGTAGGGGAAAACGCAGTAAAAAGCAGACGATCCAGGGTGGATGAGGCACATGATAAAAGCGAACATCCACTGACAGCATGGCCAGGAAAACCTGCCGCGTTGCATGTCCACTGTGTCTCCATTCCTCTCTTTCTGGACGGTTACACACCGTGAAAGCTGATGTCGGCCGGAACCAATGATGGCACATGTACACTCCCATGGAGGAAATCTAGCGGTTGCGAGGTTGAGGACCCAGTATCCGGTAAGATGAAAGAGGTGCCTGCTCTCTACGACAACCTGAAAGACAAAGACCCCTACGTTGCATGTCAGTGCCAACATGATGGACCAGGACACACAGACAGCACCCGCAAGACATCAGACCTCAGAAGGTCGTCACAAGAGGACAGCTAAGCTCATCCACTGGGCGGCTGACAATCTATCCAGTCAGACACACGGAAATACTTGCAGACAGCACAACTTTGGTCATCGGTGGTACAGAAATCTGCAGAAGAAAGAAATTGTCCGGGAAAACCCCTCTGGCTGCAATTTTGGCGGACCTATGCGGTTTTCGGGATATCAAGCACTGACAACACGGCGCAGTGCATCCAACCTTGGTTGTTAATTGTTTGCAAGTGACGCCAACAACGATAAATTTGCCAGTTAACACACAGATCTCTGACAAAACTTGGAAAAAACGTGGAATCCAAAAACCATGAAAAGCGGTTGTAGAACCCATCCTGGTGGGCGCTGACAACTCGCTAAACGGTTCGCTTTAAAAGTCCAAATTGTTGAGTAGGACTCAACTCAAGAATATGGAGGACGGCGTAACGAGTTAGAGTCACGTTCTCAAGTGGACAAAAAGACAGATTAGGGGACGCAGTTGTCTCAGAACACCGATGTGCTCCCGATTTGGCTCGCTCGTTCCAGACAACTGAGATAGAGCCGCTGTGGTGCAGTGGAATCAAGGCCTGAATGGCAGTGGCCCGCC